>JAJMSD010000035.1:0-58863 GCA_030558265.1 [Candida] pseudocylindracea
ACCCCGGCTGCGCCCACCCCTCCACTCTCGCCCGCCACCCGCGCCAGATCAGCCACTACCTCACCACGCTCGGCATCACTCCTCCTGCTGCTGGTTCCCTTCCACCCCTCCTGTTCTCCCACTCCCGCCCCGCCGTCCCTGAACCCAGGTGCACGGATGTCTCTGGCTCCACGCCTACCCCGCATCTTCTCCATGTCAACGCCGCAGTTGTGGTCGGAAACGGCCGCGCTTCTTGCCACCAACTCCGTCTATCGCGCGGCGGCGCTCGATCCCCTGCTCCTTGCCACTGCCGCCATCCTCGTGGCGGCCACGCTCACCGTCGCTGCCGGCAGCTTCGCGAGCGTGACCGTCCCCGCGAACGCCCACGCCCCCGACCCCGCCAGCCCCTTGTACGACCAGTTCGACCGCGACTGCTTGGAGCTCGAGGAGGACTCCGCCCTCACCGTCGACACCTCGCTGGCGGCCGCCGTGCCCCTCATCGGCACCGCCTCCCTTCTCGCCACCTACGTCTTGCTTCGCCACGTGTCCCCCGAGACGCTCTCCCGCCTCTGGAACGGCTACGCCGTCTGTGTCAGCCTCTTTTCAAACACCGCGAGCTACCACCACTGGCTTCTGCTTGCCGCGCGCTCCGGCGCCCGCCTCTGCGGCGCCCGCTCCACCCGGCTCGTCCCGCGCTACCGCGTGGGCCTCTCGTGGAGCCGCGACCCGGACCCCGGCTGCCCCGACGTCCCACCGCATGCAGCCGGCTTCCACACCACGTCCATCGAAATCGCCTCCTGGGCCTTGTCGGCCGCCACCACCGCCGTGTACCACGCCCACGCCGGCCACGCCAACTTCCTCTTGAGCAACTTGGTCGCCGCCAATGTGTGCATCTTCATCCTCCGCCATTTGCACCTCTCCAGTCTCCCCGCCGCCGCCGTCTTGATGGGCGGGCTCCTGTTGTACGACGTGTACTTTGTCTACGGCACCGACGTCATGCAGACCGTTGCCACGCTGATCCACGCGCCCGTCAAGTTGACGGTGCCGTACGTGGACCGCACCGGCGGCAGCTTCCGCCCCGCCGCCGCTCTCGCCGACCTCCCTGCATTCATGCTCGGCTTGGGCGACATTGTTGTCCCCGGCGTTGTCGTCTCCTTCTGTCTCCGCTTCGACGTGTGGCGCGCCTACCGCGTCCCGCCCGGCGCCCGCCCGCGCCACTTCCACCACCTGCAGCCGTACGCCAAGCCGTACTTCTGGGCGGCGCTTGCCGGCTACGGCGCAGGCGTTGCCGCGTCGTTCGCGGCGTTGCGCCACTTTGGTGCCGCACAGCCCGCGTTGTTCTACTTGACGCCGGCCGTCGTGGGCGCCGTCGTGGCCCAGGCTGCGTGGCGCGGCGAGCTCGCCTTGTTGTGGGAGTACCGCGAGGGCTCGCTGGAGGCGGTGCGGCAGCAGTACAACGAGGCCGACGACGCCGACTACGAGGACTCGGACAGCGCCTGCGACATTGACGAGTCCGAGGAGGAGCACACCCACAGCGACTTTGACATGATGAGCGAGGAGGAGATCCTCTTCTTCCGCCGGGGCCTTGCACGCGGCCTGCAGCCGTGACTGTTCCTGTTGCCACTATATACACGCTCCGCACTCACTTCTTGCCGGATCTCCGGTTGCCCTTCTTGAACGCCACGCTGCCGCCCTTGATGGGCGTAAAGCCCACGCCCATGAGGTCGAGGTACGGGTCCGTCTCCTCGCTGGCGGGCGCCTCCGCGGCCGGACCATCCGCAGCGCTCTCCGCCGCCTCCTCCCCGCCGTGGAACGCACGGTACTTGGCGTTGAACTTGTCCAACCGGCCCTTGGCACCCAAGTCCACCTGCACCAAGTCGTCGCGCGACGGGTTCCACAACAGGTTGTTGCGCTGGTCGTTCACCATCCGGAGCTCCTCCCGCGGAAGCTGCGTGCGCCGCTTCACCACCGACCCGTCGCTCAACTGCACGAGCTGCTCGAACTGGTGGAGCACCTTCGACCGCGACTTGCCCACCGCAATCTTCCGCAGCGGCCACCGCGGCACGTGGGTCTCCGTGCCGAGACTCAACGTCGTGTTCCCGTGCACCGCCGCAAACCGCCGCCCGCACGGCACCGCTCCTGCGCGCACTGCCGCTCTGCCTGTTCCGATCATGCCAGCCACAAGCGAATAGCGTCGGTTGACGGCGCGCCCGAAAAATGAGCGCGGTGCACACACGCACGCACGTGACCCTCCGTCCGCCAGCGCGCCCACGGCTCTCGCGCCTACGGCTCCTAGAACCCGTCCACGTCGTCCACCCAGCGCGCCGCCTCTCCCTCGCGCCGCACCTCCACCCCGCCGCCAAAGTAGTGCTCCTTCCAGTGCGCCATCTCCCGCGCCGTGAACGGCCCGAGCCACTCTCGCGACGCCTGCCACCGGAACATCCACTCGCGCGCCTCGTCCGGCCCGCGCGCCTCGTCCGGCCCGCGCGCCTCGTCCATCCCCGCCCGGCTCGCCCGCCGCTTCCGCCCGCCGCGCGCCTCGAGCCACCGCATGAGCTCCTCCCGCAGCCGCTCGTACACCCCGCCCACCGCCCGCAGCCGCTCCGCCGCCTCGCACACATCCGTAAGCACCGCTGCCTGCTCCTCCGCGTCCGCAGAACGGCGACCCCGCCGCCCGCCCGCACCGAGCCGCTCGAGCGCCTCCAACGGCGTCTCCGCCGGCTCCAACATGCCCACCACCTGCCGCACCGCCGCCGCACCCTCTGCCACGCTCGGCGCCATCTCCACCGCCTCTGCCCGCTGCCGCGCCTCCTCCGCCGCCCGCGCCCGGCCCATGGCGTCCTGCAGCACCCCGACAAGCCACGCCTCGTCCTCGCTCCCGGACGAGCCCGCGTCGTCCCCAGACAAGCCCGCGTCGCTCCCGAACAGCCCGTCTTCCCGCCCCTGCGCCGCCTGCCCCTCGTCCCCCGACGACCCCAGCAGCAGCTCCAGCCACCGCCCGCCGGCGTCCTCGCCGGCCAGCGCCGCGTGCGTCTCCATGAAAACGCAGTGCTTCGTGCAGGTCGGTCTTGTGTCTTGCGCCAGCCTGCCTGTCCTACGCGGGCCGCGCCGCCCGTCACTCGAGCTCGCGGCACCCCTCGTCCTCCTGCCCGCCCTTCTGCGCGTGGATCTTCATCAACTCGTTCACAAACGTCTCGCCCCACCACGACGACGTGTAGCGCGAGACGTACGCAAACAACTTCTTCCAGTGCGCCACCCGCTTCTCCTCCGGCATCGCCAACGCCTCGCCGATGCTCGCGCTCAACTCCTCGATGTTCCACGGGTTCACCACAATCGCCCCGTTGAGCGACTGCGCCGCCCCGGCAAACTCCGAGATGATCAACGACCCCTTGCGCGCCAGCTGGCACGCAATGTACTCAAACAGCACCAAGTTCATCCCGTCCCGTGTCAGCGACACGAGGCACACGTCGCTCACCGCATACAAACTGATCATCTCGTCGAACGGAATCGGCTTGTGCAAGTAGTGGATCGGCGTGAACTCCACCGTGCCGAACCGTCCGTTGATCCGCCCCACCAACTCGTTCACCGTGCTCTCGAGCGTCTGGTACTCCTCCACGTCGCCCCGCGACGGCACCGCCACCTGCACAAGCACCACCTTCCCCACCCACTCCGGGTTCTGCTCCAAAAACACCTCGAACGCGTGGAACTTCTGCGGCACGCCCTTGATGTAGTCCAACCGGTCCACCCCCACAATCACCTTCACGTCGCCGTCGGCCCCGGGGCCCCCCAACAGCCGCTTCAACTCCGCAATCCGCTGCTGCACCGCCGGCTTCTCGAGCCCCTGCGTGAACTTGTCCGGGTCGATCCCGATCGGGAACACTCCCACCAGCGCCGTGTGCCCGTCCGCAAGCACCACCCCGTTCGGCGTCGTCGTCACCTGGCTCCCGAGAATCCGCTGCACCGACGACAAAAAGTGCCGCGCATAGTCGTATGTGTGGAACCCCACCAAGTCGCAGCTCAACACCCCCTCGAGAATGTCCCGCCGCACCGGGAGAATGCGGTAGATTTCCGACAGCGGAAACGGCGTGTGGAGAAAGAACCCCACCCGCACGTTCCGAATCCCGAGCTCCGCCGCCTTGTCCAGCAAGATCTTGGGCAACAACATCAAGTGGTAGTCGTGCACCCACACCAAGTCGTTGTCGCTGATGCGCCCGATGATCGCGTCCGCAAACGCGTGGTTCGCCTCGATGTACGCCGCCCACGCGTTCTCGTCAAAGTTCATCTCGCCCGGGTGGTAGTGGAACAACGGCCACAAGATCGAGTTCGAAAACCCGTTGTAGTGCAACTCCGCCACCTCGTCCAGAAGGTACACCGGGAAGCAGCTGAACTTGTCGTACAAGTCCCGTGCCACCTGCTCCTGCTCCTCCGCCGGCACCTCTTCCCCGAGCCATCCAAACCACTGGAACAGCGTGGTCTTCTTGAGCCCCTGCAATGCCGTCACAAGCCCCCCGGACGACATGTTGTACAGATACTCGCCCAGCTCCGACCGCTTGATCGTCACCGGCAACCGATTCGACACCACCAATACGTTTCCCTGCGACATGGGCAGCAAGTGTGGTTGGCAGGAGCGCGCGCCCCTTCACCTGACGCCGGCGGTGTCCGCACGCCCCGCTCCGTGCAGGACACTCCTCCATCCCGCGCCGCGGACGGCCGCACGGTGCCGCACGGTGCCGCGGGGGCGGCGGGGGCGGCGGGGGCGGGGTAGACTGGGCCGGGCTCCCTCGGACACGGGCTGCTCCGCAGCCGTCCCTTGTTTCTGTCGGCGTCGCGCAGACGGCCCGCGTCCGCCGGCTTTGTGGCTGCACCCGCCCGCGGCGCCCTCATGCGCGCCCGGCCTGTCTGTGGCATCCCGCCACCCGACCCCGCCTGTTTCCAATGCCGAGCCCTCTCGCCGCGCTCTCCGCCGCGACGCTCTCCGCCTGGCCTCGCGTGTCCGCCTGCGTGGGGAGCTGGGCCGCGAGCCTCCCCCGCACGCGGCCTGCTGCGCCCGAGCGCCCCGCCGCCACCGCGAGCGCCTTGCGTGCCGCGTCTGCTGCGTCCTCTGTCTCCGCGGCTGCAGCGTCTGCTGTCTTTCTCGCTTCCACGTCGTTGGCCACGGCGCCGACCGAAGCGCCGGCCGCCATCACGACCGCCACCACGCCCGCCGGAGTGGCGGCCACCACAGCCGCACCCACAGCCGCAGCCGCCACCCCTCCCTCTTCCTCCGCCAGTACCTCCAGCTCGCCTCCCCCCAACCCCCGCTACTCTTTCCCTCACCTCGTCGGCGCCGGCACCTTTGGTCCGGACGGCAGACACCGCAGCACCATCGGGCGGTTTGTCTTGCCGCTGGTCACCTACCGCGGCGAGACCCTCCCCTGCTACCCTGTCTGGCAGGGCAACCTGTCCAACTGGACCCCCGGCGAGATGGCACGGCGCCCCGGCGCCACCGTGCTCCACAACGACGCCATCGAGGCCGCCTACCTGATTGACGAGCCGCTCCCACCGGCCTGGCGGGCGCGTCTCCCGCCGCCGCCCCCCGTGCGCAGACGCGACCGCATTCTCCGCCTCGCCCACAGACTCCGCCACCCCCACCGCCGCGACTTGCTCGAGCAGTTGGACTTGTGCGCCTTCGACGCGGAGGCAGTCGCGGTGCTGTTTGTCGACCTCTCCAACCTCCCGCCGCCACCCACCGAGTTCCCCCGCCACTTCGGTGGGTCCTACGGCGAGATCCTCGGTCCCATTGTCCCCGCACCGTACGCCGTCACGCCGCGCCTGTTCGTGATCCCCCGCCCGCCGCCCGACCACGAGGACATGTCGTCCGTGGAGGCGTGGCAGTTGGTGGGACGGCCCCTCACGTGCTGGCAGCGTTGTGTGCGCAAGTACGACTGCGTTGTCGACCACATCAAGTGGGCTGGGTGTCGTTTGGTTGGCCGGCCCCGCAGCCGTGGGCCCATGGGCGCGACGCAGTTGCCTCCAAAGCCGTCCAAAGAGACCTGCCGCCGCCACCACCGCCGCACGCGGCGCCTATCTCCTTCCTCCGCCACTGCCGCTCCCCCCTCTGCCACTGCTGCTGCCCATGCATCGGGGCCGCGCTTCTCCCCCAGCCACCCGGGCTCTGCTGGCTCAGTGCTCCCAGCCACGCCTCTGAGCGTGTACAAAGAGGCTGGGCCCGACGTTGCTGGCGAGGCAAACACGCAGCCGCGCCCCGGAACCGCAGACTTCAGCTTCTCCAGCAGCGTGGAGTTGAGCTACCTCCTCGACGAACAGGTGAGCCGTGTCCTCAGCGACGATCCAAGCCTCGTCGAGCGCACAGAGCCAAACCGCATCCTTGGCGAGAGAGTGAACCGTATTCTCGACGACATGCGGGACGTGTTTGGCGCGACGAGCAGCCGGGAGAGCGCAGAGGCACGCTATCTTCCCAACGGCGCCGGCAGCGACCACGAGGATGCCGGCGACGGCGCGGCTGGCGACAGCGAGCTTGCGACGCCCGAGCTTGTGCCGCCCGAGCTTGCGACGCCCGAGCTTGCGCCGCCCGAGCCAGCCACACCCAGCCCACCCACTCCGCCGCTCTTGACGCCCAAAGAGCTCCACCCCTACCTCTGCGCCTACGCCGCGCCCCAGTGCGGCGTGCTGCGGCGCCCCGCCCTCCGCGTCCGCTGAACCCCGCGTAACCAAAACACTGTATTACTAGACGAGCCACGCCCGACTACTTGCGCAAGTCCCACCACGCCTTCTTGGCCGAGGCATCGCGCTCCTCGATCTTCTCGCCCACGTCGTGCTTCAAGGACTGCACCAGCTCGAGACGGTAGTCGCGCAACAACAAGCCCGCCGCCAACAACGGCACGCACAAACACAAACCCGTCACCGCCAAGATCTTCTGCACGTGGCGGTACGCATACACCATCGCCATGCGCACCGGCGTGCCCCACGCGTACGTCGCCGCGGCGGTGTACGGGTCGCCGTACACCGTCGCCGCAACGGTGGCATCGCCAATGCGCCGCACAAGCTCCTTGTACATGAGCTGACTCCAGATGGCGCCCGACACGGACGCGCCGAGCGCACTGCCGATGTTGTAGCACGCCAAGTACATGGCGAGCAACGCCGCCATGAACTCGTGGTTGGTGTACGTCTGCACCATTGTCTGCACCGGGTACGTGAAGAAACCGGCGCCGAAGCCCATAAGGCACAAGCCGCCGATGATGCCCAGGTGCAGCGACGTGTCGCCGCGGAAGTACACCAAGAGACCCATCGCCACGAACCACATGGAGATGCCAAAGATGACAAACACCTTGAGACGGCGCACGTACACAACCACAAGACCGAGGCCCGTGCCCGTGAGCACCGACACGAACGAGTAGAGCGACGTGATGCGCTGCGCCAGCTTGGTCGTCTCGTTCACCGCCACAATCAAGACCGCGTACATGAAGTCGCCCTGCATGTACCACACCCAGTTGATCATCACGGCAATCACGCACGCCGACAAGACGCCGCGGTTCTTGAGCAACTCCTTGGGCACCAACGGGTGGCGCGCAAGCTTCAGCTCCCACACCACAAACACCGGCACGAGGCAGAACCCAAGCACAAGCGGCACAATGATCTTGGCCTTCTTCCACTGCTCCAGCACGCCACCGGCAATCGTGAACGGCACGAGAATCAAGCCGAACACCAACACCACCAAGAGCAAGCCAATCACATCGAGCTGGTGGAACAAGTGCACCATGAACTTGCCAAAACCAAGCTGCTGGAACACCGTCTTCTCGCCCTTGAGCCGCTGCCACTCCTCGGTTCTGCTCGCGAGGTAGCGCATGTGGATCAACACGCACACAAGCGGCAAGCAGCTCAACGGGAAGATGAACGCCCACATGCCAATGCCCCACAGCCAGCGCAAGCCCAACGCCGACACCACGTTGCCGCTGATCCACGTGTTGATGATGAACGGCAACGCCGGCACAAACGACCCCACCAACCGCCAGTTCAAGTTGGTAAAGTCCGAGATGATCACCTCCAACATCAAAATCACGCCCGTGTAGCCAATCTGGTACATGACGGCGCCGCCCGCAAAGCGGTTCACATCGTACGCCTGCGACTCGATGATGGTGCCCACCACGTAGAACAAAACCGACACGACAAACAACTCCAACCGCCCGAACACGTCCGAGAGCCGCGCGTACGCCATCTGCGCCGCCGCCGCCACCACCGACCGGATCACGTTCACCGTCGAGTACAACGAGTGTTCCGAGTACGACGCCACCGCGTACGTCTGCATCGTGCTGCGCACCGTGCCGTCCAACCCGTACGCGTACGCCACGAGGAAGATCAGGAAGAACAACGACACGCGCGCCGGAATCGACGTGTAGTGCTGCGCGAGCAACTCCGCGCGCTGCACACCGGGCGACACGCGCTTCACCGTCGACGGCGCGTCGTCCACCTCGTTCAGGTAGTCCGAGGTCGGCTCGTGCACCAGCTTCACCGATTTTTCTTCGTTGCTGCGGCTCGACTCCAACACCGCGGTGGAGGGGGCAACGAGGTCAGACATTGCCGGTGGATGGGCCACAAGGGGGAGTGCCTGCCCGTCTTTATATAGCAGCCCCGCCCCACCCCCGCGCGGCGCCGGGCGCCGCTGCACCTTTCTTTTGACAGCCAGCACCCGGCGCCCTGCACCGGAGCTGACAAAGCGGTTACGAGAGCGCGGCGGCGGCTCTGATTGGCTGCCGCCCCGGAGTTTGAGCACGTAAAACGCACCCCAGGACTTATCGGAACGTCGCAGCCGTCCCTGCATGGGAGTGCGCGGTGTCTGCGAGCCCGCTGCGGCCGCTTCTGCCCCGCCCCGTCCCCGTCCCCGTCCCCGCCGCTGCCCCGCTGTCCTGCCCCGCCGCTCTGCCCGTTCCGCCCCACCTGCCACCGGCCCGCCGCCCTGCCATCACCCCAGGCCCGTTGCAACCCCGGCGTTTCCTGCAAACTTTTCGTCTGCACACAGCCACAACATGCGGCACGCCGGCGTGGAATTCTCCCTTCCGTGGCCGCTAGTGCTGCTCACATGCTAGCCGGCGCACGCACACGCGCCCTCCTGCAGCCGCACGCACAATCAGATGACATCAGATAATGGACAGCACCGGCCCGAAGCTTATGGTCCGTACAGCTGCGTCCGCCAACGGGTGCGCCGCAGCGCCTGCACGCCTGCAGCGCCTCTCCCGGCGCCCCGCACCGCCTCTCCCGGCGCCCCGCACCGCCGCCCGCCGCCCGCCGCCGCTCCTGAAACCGCCGTTGCAACCGTCGCGCCAAGCCCGGCTTTGCCAAGCAACGACACTCACGCACTCCCGCCTGGGCACGGCGCCGCCTAGGCACGGCGCCCGCCTCGCCGGCTAACATGCAGCCCCGCCCGCAACGTCATGCATTCGCCCACACAGCCTGCCGGGCGCGCGCGCACGGAGCGCCGGTGGCGCCACCAGCGCCTCGCCGCCCCGGCCTATTCCCGCACCACCCGCTGCATCTGCGCCATCATGTCCCCGTGGAGGAGCTCCACCACCCGTAGCACCGCCGCCGCGTCGCACGCCAACCCCGTCCCCAACGGCACCACCTCGCCCGGCACCTTGGCCAACTGCGACGCCACTTCGCCCGAGCCCTCGCCCGCTCCGCCCCGCTCCGCCCCTCCCTTCAGCCAGTACGGCCCCATGAACGGCCGCGGCGCCCGCAGACTCACAAAGAACATCGTCTGCCCGTTCCACAGCTGCCGCAGCCGCACCACGAGGTCCGCCGCCTCGCGCCGGCCCACTCGCGGGAACGGGTCCTCGCCCGCGCCCACCTGGTACGCCAGCGCCACGTACTGCAACTCAAAGTGCGTCACCTCCCGCGACACCACCGCAAACTGCACGTCTGTGTGCCGCTGGCCCTCCGGCGCCACCTTGCCCTCCCACTGCACCTCCGTCGGCCGGTGCGACGCCTGCTGGAGCTGCTGGAACACCCGCACCAACGGGAGCGACTCGTGCAACGTCAGCACAAGACAGTCGAGTCCAAACTGCCCCAAGATGTTGTCGAGCTGCCGCTGCACCATGCTGTGCGGGTTCGACGCCTCCACCTCCAACCGTACCCGGTCCCCGCTCGCCCCGGACCCGAGCACGAGCACCGCCGTCTCCTTGTCGTACGCAAACCGCACCGACTCCAACGTCGTCAGGAGAATCTCCACCCGACTCCGCCGCAACACGTTCAGAATGCTGATGAGATTGAACAACTTCGAGAGCTGCCCGAGAATCGTCGAGAGCACGTGCGGCTGCAGCGCCCCGCCGGTCGTTGCCGACAGCTGCCCGCCACCGACCCCCAAGCACAGCGTCTCCACCAGGTGGTGGATCTGGAACACCTTCGACGCATTGTCCAACTCAATGCGGCACCCCTCGGCGCCGGGCTTGTCGTCGCCGCCCACGTCCACCACGTTCATGTCGGGGAGAAGCTTCCCGTAGATGGACAACCGCACGCGCTTGTCCACCAACTTGATCTTCAAGTAGAGCGCCGCGTGGCAGTCGGGGATCGGCATGAGCAGGTCCTTGTCAATCACAATCACCAGGTCCCGGTCGTCCCCACCGTTCCCGCGCACCGCCGCAAGAAACGCGTCCTCGGGATCGTGCCCTGCCGCCGCCACCGCCGCCGCCACCGCGCGCGCCGACGGGAACGCCACCACCTTGCACCCCTGTGTCTGGAGCTCCTGCAAAATCAAGTGGCTCATGATCTTGTTGGCGCTCACGTGCGCCAACGCCGCCAACGTCTCGTAGTCAAAGTAGCTCTTTGAGAGCCGCGGGTCGCACACCACCAGCGCCGGCGCCCCCGCCGCGTCCGCAAGCAAGTCGATCTTGTCGATCCACTGCACCTGCCACACCCCCAGCAGCGCCTTGATCTGCGCCACCCGCCAGTGCAAGCTCGACAGATAGCCGTTCACGCCGCAGATGAGAAACCACCCCTGCGGCCACTCGCGCCGCCGCAAAAACTGCACATTCACGCTCCCGCGCGACGACATGTCGAGCTTGGCCCACTCGTCTCCGTGCACCGGCGAGATCTTCACCACGTCGTTCGCAATCCACTCCACCGCCGTCAACATCAGCATCACCTTGGCCGTGAGAATCTCGAGCCGGATCACAATGAGCATGTGCACAATCTTTGCCACCAGCCCCAAGTCCCGGTTGAGCGCCGGCACAAACGCCGCCATCTGCTGGGTCGGGTGCTCAAAGTAGAGCTGCCCCGAGCTCGCATCCATCGACACCACCGTGTGCTGCAGGTGTGTCAACTGGTAGTGCATCCGCGACGGCAGAAGAAGCCGCACGAGACTCGCCGCCTCTCCCTCCGCCCGCAGCGCCAACTGCGTCTGCATCGCCCCGTACACGTCCTGCATCGTCTGCTCCACGTGGGCCGTGAGCACCCGCTGGAGCGTCCGCTCAATGTCGAGACCCGGCGGCGGCGCATCCCCGAGTGCGTCTGCACCCTCCTCGCCGTCGCCCGCCACCAACGGCTCGCCACCCACGTCGCCCGCCAACCGCCCCTCCTTGAACCAGCGGTAGCTCAACTCGTGGCGCCGGTTGATGCCCACCTCGATGAACGACTTGGGCGCGTGGCGCGGCCCCCAGTACGTCACGCTGATCGTGCTCTGGTCAATCGTGTACGTGTGGTGCAAGTGCCCGCGCCACACGCCCCGGAGCCGGATGCTCGCCAACTGCTTGTGCACAAGATACAACTTGTAGGTTGTTGCGTAGTGGTGCAACAAGTCGTACAACCCGCCCAACCCGCGGCGGTGTAGTGTCGCGTTCGCCAACCGCTCGAGCTGCATCCGGTTCGCCAACGGCGGGTCTGTCGTGAGGTGGTCGTGGATCACGTAGTCGTCGTCCACAAACCCGAAGCAGAACCGAAAGTCCACCAAGAAGAACGGCGTGTCGTCCTCCGTCTCGCTGGCGATGCTCACCAGCGCCACGAACTCGCGCGGCACCGTGAACACAACGCGGCCGTCCCGAATCTCGTATTGCCGGAACCGCTCCGGGAGCTCCGGGGCCGTGGCGAGCTGCACCGCAAGCTGCACGTTGAGACGCTGGAGCGTCGCGAGCACCGCCTGCGGCGTGAGCGGCGGCTGCGCCACCAACCCGTGCGTCGGCAACTGCGGCCGCCCGTAGATGAACACCTCCAACGCCGTGCGGAGGTCCGGGTTCGGGAGCTTGGCCGTCGCCAACGACGGTCCAATCAGCTGCATGCCCCAGATGGAGTTGAACAAGTGGATCTGCTCGGTGCGGAGAAACGCAAGCACGTCAATGAGCTGGTGGAACGCCTCCGCGTGGCTCGACCACTGCGCGAGCACGTAGAGCTTGACAAAGTCTTTCCGGAGCCGCACAATCAACTCCAACACCCGTCGCTTTTTGGCCACGTCCGGCTCCAGCACGTTCGGGAGCGTCGTGATCGTGTGGTAGATCTCCAGCGCCGCGTGCTCTGCCAGGTTCTGCACGATCGTCGCGAGCGGGAGAATATTGGTCGTGATGTGGGGGAGCTCCGGCACGTTCGACGGGTCTCCGGGCTCCAACACGGTGGCGGGCGACGCGTGCGCCGCCTCCCGCGCAGAATCCGCACCCGGCGATCCGTTGGCCCCCACCAGCACCGGCGTGATGCCCGCGTTGGACACCTCGGACTCCCCGTGCAGCTTCACACTCACGCCGTTCGTGCGGCTGCGCTGTAGCGTGTCGGCCATTTCGAGCGGCTCGGGAGGTGGAAGAGGTATGAACACCGCGCGGCGAGTGATGGTAAATCCCCGCAGAGATGTGGGTGCAGGATTGTTGCTTCTCGCCGCCCCGGCGCCGCGAGCCCGCACCGAGCCCGCACCGAGCCCGCGCCGAGCCCGCGCGCCGCTCCCTCCACCATAGCCGTCGATATTAACAACCCCCTACATCTGCATCTCCGTCTCCACCTCCGTCTCCGCGCCCGCGCCCTGCGCCATGCTGTAGTACAGAAACATGTCGAACGGGTCCACGCCCCCGTCCGGCTTGGTGCTCGCCTCCGAGAGCTCCGGGAACGCAAACCACCCCTCCCCGAGCAACTGCTGCCCCATGTCGCTCGGGATCCAGTCGGCCGCGTACAGCGAGTCGCTCGCCGGCGTCCCCGACGTCGCCAGCCCCATGTCGCTGTTGATGAGGTGCGCCACGCTCACCGGCGACTGCACCAGCAGCGCCTCCCCCAGCCCCAGCGACCCGCCCGTGTGCGCTCCCGCCTGCTCCGCCCGCTGCCGCTTGCCCCGCCGCTCTCTTTTCTCCTCGTACCGCCCCGCCTCCTCCAACCACGTGCGGCTCTCGAACAACTCCTCCCGCCGCGGCGTCATAAACGGCGTCTCCGCGTTCTGGTCAAACACGTCCACCGCCACCCGGAGCAACATCCGCATGCACTGGATCAAAAACTGCATCTTCACCTTGACAAACTGCCGGTGGCGCGACCCCTCTGGCTTGCCGTCGTGCGTGCGGAGCATGTCGCGCACCACGTCCTCGAGTATCTCGAGCGTCTTGCGCTGCTCCGCCTCGAGCCCCGGCGTGCGCTCCAGATTGCTCCCCGCCACGCACACCAACGACATGGAGCACATGACAAACGCCGAGAACGTGGGCATCGCAAACACGAGAAAGAAGCCGTGTGCCCGCACCTCCATCAGCATCACCGCGCGGAGAATCGACCGCAGCGCCTCAAGCCCGAGCACTATCGCCCGCCTCTCCATCGGCAGCACCCTCCGCTCCTTCCGGTCGCTCGCGTGGAACATGTTCCCGAGATACATGCGGCTGCACGACAAGACCCGGTGGTGGTACTGGCAGCTCAAGAACAACAGCACCGTCTGTCGCATCCCCGGAAACTCCCTCAGCTTCATGAACGCGTAGTGGTCCAAGTCCATCTCCTCGCCCGGCCGCATCCACGGCGCCACAAACATCCTCCACCGCTCCAACCGCTGCAACACCTCCGCGTACTCCTGCGTGAGCATCTTGCGGTACGTGGGCTCGGGCTTCGACAGCACCCCGAGCAAGTAGTTCAAGTTCGACGTCGTGTGCGTCAAGCAGACGTAGTGGTACGCCACCAAGTACATGAACTGGACGCCCTCTGTCGCCTGCGGCTCCGCCAACAAGCACTGCTCCAACTGCTCCGCCGCCCCCGCCGGAAGTGGCTCGTGGAGCGGCGTGAGCTGGCTCGGGTCCATCACCCACCCCAGGTAGATGTCCTCCGTCCGCGTCCCCCGGAACCGCCGCGGCAGCAACGTGTTCACATCCCGCACGTTCATGATCGGTGGCCGTGCAAACCGAATGCCGTGCTCGTTGTCATAGGTCTCGCACACCACCCACACCAGCCGCCGCCGCTCCGCCTCCTCGGCCGAGAGCCCGTGCAACAGTTCCCGTCGGTGGAGCCCGATTTCCTGTGCAAGCCGGATGGCCACCGCGTACAACACGCCTATCGCGTGGTGGTGGTGCGCAACCTCCGCATACAACCCGAGAAGGAGCACCCCGCGCACCCCCATGAGCCCGTCCCCCGTCACCAGCACCCGCAGATAGTAGAAACACGCCGCCTTGGCGATGTTGAGGATCTTGTCTTGCGGGAGGCTCTCGAGCATGCCCTCCACCTCCGGCGGCGCAGGAAACGCCCCGGACGTGAGGTTGAACATGAGCACCAGCAAGACGGAATAGAGCACAAGCAGCTCCAGATCGCGGAGCGGCCGCGCCGTCCCGGGCTCGGCGTAGTACCGGTCGAGCAACGCCTCGACCTCGGCGCGCAGAATGATCATGGCGATCTCCTCGTAGCACGCACACATGGCGTCGATCATCAACGAGAACATCGTACGCGGCACGAGCGGCGTCACCTCGGCCTTTTCGATGATGTCCGTCCACAAGTTCACGTCGCCAACCATGAACTTGGTGAACGTGCGCGTGTACACAAACGGCGATGTGATGTGGTTCTTGGGGTTTGCCACGCGCAGGTTCAACCACTTGATGCCCAACGGCAGGTACACCGACAAAGGGCTGTGCGTGTCGATGTACGCGTCGGGCATGTCTCCGGGAAGATGCAAAATGAAGCCCTTCTCCGGTGGCGGCGCGCCCTCCAACGTCCGGTCCTTGCAGGCGTCGATCGTCGCCAGAAACTGCTTGCTGGTGGCCCCAGGGATCGGCGCACCCACCACCCCGTATTCGGACGACGACGAATCCGAGTCCTCTGCCAGAGCAGCGCGGCCCCCCCCGGACGAGCGCTCCAACAAGCGCTCCAACAAGTGCTCCATCTTCAGCATGCGCTCCGCCATTGCCTCCACCAACGACTGTGTCAGCTGGTGGCGCTTGTTGTAGGTTGTGGGGCGCTGCCGCTCCTCCGGCTTGTACACGCAGCGCATGGGGCTCAGCGCGCAGCCGCTGCACGGCTGGCTGCCGTTGCAGCGCACCTTCTTCTTGCGGCACGGCTCGCACGCCTTGGGCACGCGCACGCGCTTCTGTGCCCGCACGTCGTCGTGCTCCCCCAAGTCGGTCGCGTGCATGTGCGTGCCCTGGTAGTGCACCACCGGCGGGTACGCCACCTGCTCGTATGCGTTCTGGTGCGGGAGTGGCGCAAACTGCGGGGGCATCTGCTGCGGCGGGATGAGCCGCGGCGGCATCTGCGGCGGCGGAATCGCGCCCTGGAGCCCCATCGAAGGCTCCTGGCCGGGCTTCTGGGAGCCTGGTGGTAAAGACATTGGTGGCGGCCCTGCTGCGGATTCAACGGGTGCAAGACGTACCTCGAGGTTTATGTATGGAAGCCGGGTCGGAAAGAAAAGGGGCTACTGGTTCCGCCACGACCGCGTCACGTGCGTATTAGTCACCACATCTCGGCGGTCGGCTTGGCGGCTCGGTGCGGGCTCGGTGCGCGGAGACCACCCCGGCACGCCCCCGGCACGCCCCCGGCACGCCCACCTCGCCGGGCACTCCCCGGCGCTAGCGCGCCCGCATGCGCTTCCGGCTCATTTCGGGCATCTTGAACGGCACCTTCAACGCGGCAATCTTGTAGCCCGCCGCCGCCGCCTTGCTGATCCCAAACGCCTCCGCCTCCGCGCCCGTCGCGCTCTTGATCGTCGCGCCCAACGTGCGGAACAAGCCCACAAGCCGCAGCGGCTTCAAGCTCAACTCCTGTGCCAACGGCGCCACCTCCGCCCGGAACCCGTCCAAGTGCCACACGAGACACAACAAGTGGCTGAGCAAGCGGTCCTCGCCCTGCGGGTCAATCACAAACCCGCGGTCCTTCGAGCGCCCCACCGCCCCGCCCCGCAACAGCGCAAACCGCTCCAACGCCCCGTCCACAAGCACCTCCGGCGGGTTCCCGAGCCGCTCCAACAAGTCCTGCTTCAGCCGTGCGCGCCGGTGCACATACACCCCGAAAAGGAACAGCGCGTAGTACAACACCTCGAGCCGCAGCCGCTGCTCCTCCTGCACCACCCCCGCCAACCGCGACGTGAGGAACTTGGAGCCCGCGTACGGAAGCATCTTGGCGCGCGCCTCCGCATCCGTCTCCGCGAGAAGCGGCCCCACCCGGATCAGCGCCCGCTCCTGCGGCGGAATGATCGCGTCGATGTGGTACACGTCCTCCACGCGCGTCGCGCTCGGGTTGCACTCCGGCCCCGGCCGCTGCTCCTCCGCCTGTGCCGTCATCGCCTCCCGCGTCGGCAACGCCGCCGTGCTGAGCTTCACCGCGTCCACAATGTCCACCTCGGCGTCCGCAAGCTTCAGCGCATCCACGCGGTTGCGCTCCAAGTCCGCAATCGCCTTCCGCGCCTTCTTCGTCCCGAACGCCTCGCCCAAGGCGTTGCGCTGGTCCATGTGGCGCGCCCCCAGCGCCCGCACCTTCGGGCCGTGCAACACCCGCTTGCTCTTGGCCGTCACCGTCGCCGCCACCACAACCGCCCGCTGCAACACAACGCTCTTTGCGCTCGGGTCGTACACCGCAAGATACGTGTCCGTCGGGGCTGCGGCGTCGGCCGAGCCGTTGTACTCGAGCGTCTCGCCCTCGCCGTGCACCGCGTACAGCTCCTGCTTGCGGTGCTTGTACACGTCAAACGGCGTGTGGCTCGGGAGATCCATGCCCCGGAACAGCGTCGCGCACACCACGCCGGGCGTGCGGTCCACCAGCGCCACCGTCAAGTCTGTCTGGTGCTTGGCCATGAGAAGCGATGCGAACAAAAAAAATGCTGCAGCGTGCGTGTGGGTGCGTTTGGCTGCAGCTCGCAGCGTGCGTTTCTTCATGGGCGAGGCGCGGGGCACGGACGGGGCGCGGGGCACGGACGGGGCGCGGGACCCCGCACCCCCTCTTCGCGCGACCCAGCTGCTCTACGAGGTGTTGGGCGTCGCGCAAGACGCACCCGCCGCCGACATCAAGCTGGCGTACCGCCGCCGTGTTCTCGAGGCCCACCCCGACAAGCGCGGCGACGCCCTGCCCGCCGCCGGCGAGGTGATTCCGCAGCTCCAGCAGGCATACGCCACCTTGTCCGACGCCGCCGCGCGGCAGCGCTACGACGCCGACTGGGCCGTGGCGCTGCAGAAGCGCGGACACACCCAGAGCGGCGCCGGCTTGGACGTGTACACGCTTGCCGACTTTGCCGAGCACGAGCGCGCGGACGGCTGGGTGTACACGCGCCAGTGCCCCCGCTGCACCGCGGCGGGTGGCTTCGAGGTGCTGGAGACGCAGTTGGAGGAACACGGCACCGCCAGCGGCGACGGTGGGTGGGAGGTGTTGTTGCAGTGCAACAGCTGCAGTCTCTGGTTGAAGGTGGAGTACTGGGAGGGCTAGGCCGCCGCGCCGGCACAAAACATACAATACGACCACGCCTAGCTGGAGAGATACGGCGACTCCTCGTCGGCGCCCGCGACCGCGCCCGCGTCGGCAGCGCCCGCGTCCTCCTCGTCCACAAACCGCTCCTCCTCCTCCGGCGCCGGCTCGTACACGTGCCCCGAGCTGCTTCTCAGCACCCGCGCGCGGACGTCGCCAACAACCTTGGCCACAAACCCGCTCGCCAGCAGCCCCAAGATAATAACCCACTCGCGCGCGCTGCCCACGGCACCGCCCACGGCCGTCCGCACGGCCGCCGCCGTCACGCGGCTGTCCTCGGCCCGCTCCGTGCCGTACTCCTCCTCGCCGTCCTCCAACTGGATCACGCCCTTGCGCAACCCCAACACGTGGCCCCACCTCACGTACACGTGGTAGCACGCCCACAGCGCCACTGCCGCGCCCGCGCCCGCCACCACAAAGACCCACACGCGCGCTGCAAACAGCATCAACCCGTGGCGCTGCCGGAACTCCGCCTCCAGCGCCGGACACGGCCGCATCTCCTCCATCGACATGCCCCCCTCGCAGCTGCTGATGTGGAGCCTCCGGTAGCCGTTCACGCTCGCGTACTCCACGGCATCGTTGCGTGCCCCGTTGGTGAAACACTGCTCCTGCATCCGCGACTCCTCGGTCGCCAGCACGTCCCACCCAAACACGGGCTTGCACGTGCCGTCCGGCTGCGGCACAAAGTTGTAGTCGCACTCAAAGTCCTGCCGCCGGCACGAGCACGTCCGCACCACCAGGTGCGGCTGCGGCACCTTGCGGCCCACAAAGCACTTCTTGCCGGGAATCTTGCGGAGGTAGCGCGTCTCGCGTCCGAAGAGACACCCGTCCGGCGCGCCCGGGTGGTGCGGTGCCCACAACTCAAAGTCGTCGTCCTCCAGCTCCACGTTCGACACGTCCAACAGACACCGGCGGTCGTACAAGTTGCTGAAGTCAATCTGGAACACGCGGCTGCGGTCGCCGTGGTGCATCGGGAGCTTGGTCACAAGGAGAAACCGCGTCGACAGGTCCAGCGGCACCGTCGCAATGTCCTCCACGAACACCTTCTCGCTGTTGAACTTGAACGCCTTCCACAGCTGGCCCTGGTTCGTCGAGTACAACACCTCGTTCGTCATGTCCGCGCCGTTCACGAGCACCACCAACCCGCCCTGGTCGCCGTACTCCCACATGTACACGCCCTTGCGCACCTCCAGCCACGTCGCCCCGCCGTCGCGCGTGAGATACGTGTTCCCGTCGTGGTACAGACCCAACCCGCTTCCCACGTTGCCCACCCCGAGCATCATCCCCACTGCGCCCGGCGAGCCAAACGTGTCGCGGTAGTCCTTGCGCTCCGTGTAGCCGTGCAAGTGGAGCGCGCACTTTTCCAGCGCGCGCCCGGCGCCGTAGCACCCGCCCCGGTTGCCATCTGCGTCCGTGGCCGGCGGCGCAAGCATCCCCCACGTGCTTCCGTCGTCGTGCGTCATCATCGTGCGGAGCTGCTTGCGCGCGCCCTGCTTGGTCTGCGTAGGGTTCAGCACCACGTTCGCCACAATCACCCCCTCGAGGCCCTCCACCTGCTCAATGTCCACGTACCCGCGGCCGTCCCGGTTCACGTGCGGAAGCGCCTGCCGGTAGTACGTCCCGTTGGAGTTGCTCTTGAGCAACGTGCCGAACTCGCCACCGCTCCGCGCGTACGTCGTCACATGCATCCACACGCTCGCCTCCGTCGCACGCACCACCGCAAACCGCTGGTGCTTGGAGAACGGCAACCCCGCGGGCATCATCGCCCTGTGCCACGTGAAGCCGTCGTGCAGCATCTGCAACTCCGTCTGGCCCAGCGCGCCGCCGCGCTCCACCAGCGCCACGTAGTAGTCGCCCACCTCCGCAAACGCCACCACGTCCGTAAGCACACGCTCGCCGCGGTCCAGCACAAACATCAGCTCGCTCACCACCACCTCCAGCACAAGCCCCGCCTCGTCCCTGGGCCGCTCGCAGAGCATGTCTGGGTTGTGCGTGCCGTGCTCCACCTTCACAATGAACCGGCACTCGTTCACGTTGTCCATCACCTCGCGCCACCGCTTGCCGTACAGCTTCAGCACGTACGCCACCGTGCGGCACAGCACCAGCCCGGGCGTCGCGCAGCCCTCCTGCCCGAGCCAGATGAGCCACAGGTTGCGCCGCGGGTGGAACACCAACGGTGAAAACGCCGGGTTCGCCCCCAGCCCCTCCGCCGCCACCGCCGGCACCCGGAACAGCTTCCAGTTGTCGCCGCGGTCCGTCGAGTACACCACCTTCTGGTTCAGCGCCACGAGGTACACGTGGTTGATGTGGTGCGGGTTCGGGAGGAGCCGCACAATCTCCTCCCCGGGCGCCACCTGCTCCCACAGCTTCCCGTGGTTGTGTGTCACGTACGCGCGGTTCTTGTCTGTGAGCGCCACGATCGTCTCGGTCCCGACCGCCGCCGACGGCAGCGGGTCCTGCGGAAGATACACATAGTCGACAATCTTGCCGTGGAACAGGAACGCGTACGCTGCCACCGACAGATCGCTCCCCAGGTCCTCGCCCGGAAGCTCCGCGCCCTCCGGCACGTCGGGGTTCGTGTCAACGTCGCGGCGCACGAGCAGCGCCGCAGAGCGCGCCACCGCGCCGACCGGCTGGTGCGGGTGCACCGCAAGCAGAGCCGCCTGGACCGCCCCGGCCGCAGCAAGAACGAGCGCGTGGAACCGCATGGCGACCGTCCCCAGGCCCCCGCCCAGCCTTTATACCCCCACCGCCGCACCCCGAACGGCCTCTCATTGGGCTAATCACCTGCAGCGTGCGTGTGCCATCTCGCGTGTGCATGCATACCCCGACATCTCCGCCGTTGCGCGGCCGCCGGCACAGCGCCGGTTGCCACGGGTGCGCCGCCCGTCTTGGCGCGGGACCCGCAGCCTTGGCTCGGCATGTGCCGCGGGCTGCGCTGCGGCGGCTACTCCGTCCGGGCGCGCTTCGCCTCCGGCTCGTCCTCGTCCACGTCCAACTCCTCGCTGCTCTCGTCCTCGTCCTCCCCGCCCAACGCCTCCGTGTAGTACTTTACCGCGTACGGGAACACGTCGTCCGCCACCACCCGCGCCACCGCGTCGCCCTCCCGGAACTCCTTCCCCGGCTTCTTGCCCGTCCACGCAAACCACGCAAACCACAGCCGCATCGCCGCGCGGTACGCCCGCCGCCCCTCCTTGTCCGCCGTGCCGATCGTCTTCGGGTCCGCCAACGCCGCCGGCCACCGCACCGCCACCGCCTCGCTCTCAAGCCCCTCCCCGCCCTCCCCCGCGCTCCAGAACCGCTTCGTCACCGTCTGCAGCTCCATCGCCCCCAGCGCACACTCAAACACAAACGTCAACGCAAACCCCTCCCGCTCCGCCGTGTCCCACTCGCAGTACACGTCCACCACGTACTCAAGGTACTGCAAGTCCGCCGGGTCCAAGTAGTCGGTGAAGTCGCGGCTCTCCCCCAACACCACGTACCAGAACGCGGGAATCGCGCGGAGCACCTCGCGCCGCGCCGCGTACACCGGCTGCGTCTTGCGGTGGCGGTACCGCTCCGCGTCCCGCTCCGCCTCCGCCATGTCCGCCTCCACCGCCGCAAGCCGCTTGAGCGCCGCCGCGCCGTCCACCTGTTCGTCCGCACTCATACCGATATTTCTCGCCGTGTGTTTTTACGCCCGAGGCTCATCCCAGGGAGACATACACGGCCCGCCGCGCGCATTGCCGAGACACCCCGCGAGACACGGCGGCACTGCACCCCCGCCCCACGAGGCCATTGCTGTCCCGCACCCCCGCCAGCCGCGACCCCCGCCAGCCGCGCGCACCCCGCCAGCCACGCGCCCGCTCAGCCCGACAAGGCGCAGCGCCACCAGACCCCGACAGACGCCGGAGCCGTGCCCCGTGTGTCCCCGTGTCTCTGTGCGTGCTTCCGTGTCCCGGTGACTGCCTGCCCCACGCTCCCTTGCCCATGCTGGCCCCGCTCCCCAACATTCCGCCGGCGCGCTCGCGCTCGCGCTCCCCCCAGCCGCCGCCCGTGCGCCGCCCCCCCACGCTCGTCATGCTGGTGTACGGGCAGCTGCCAGAGCTGGCCGCCCTGCTGTTCGAGGACCTCCTGCGGCTCCCCACGCCCACGGCCGCGCCGCGGTTCGAGCGACGCTCGCCGTGCGCCCTGCCCCTCGGCGGCGCCCTGCCCCGCGGCACCGCGCCGCGCTTCACCTCGCTCTCGCCGCCACAGCCACACTTTCCCACGCTCGAGGTGCCCAAGTCGCGCGAGCGCCAGGACCGCCTGCCCCAGCGCGTCTTGTCCGAGTACACGCCCGGCGTGTTGACGTTCAACGAGGACCCGGTGCGCACGGTGCTGGACTTTGGCGACCGCGTGCCGTCGCCCATGTTGGCGTCCCCGCTCCAAGTGCAGCCCCCCGTCTTTCCCACCCTGGAGACCTTCACCACCGCCGCTGCCGGCACCACGTTCCAGTGGCGTGTGGTGCGCGAGCTCGGCACCGGTGCCTTTTCCCGCGTGGTGCTCGCCGCCTGCCACGCGCTTCCGCCCATGGCGCTCAAGATCACGGACTTTCCCGCCAACGCCGCCGAGCACCAGCAGCACGCGACTGCCGCCGAGCGCGAGCTCGAGTTGCTCCGGAGCCTCCAGCACCCGGGCATCATGCAGGTCCACTCGGCGCTGCTCAGCGACCGCCGCAGCGTCGTGGCCATGCCCTTCTGCCGCGGAGGCTCCTTGTTCCAGCTCGCCACCGAGCACCCGCTGCTCCCGGCGCCGCTTGTGCGCCGCGTCTTTGGCGAATTGGCGGGCGCCGTTGCCTACCTCCACCGTGGCGGGTGCGTCCACCGCGACATCAAGTTGGAGAACATCCTCATCAACCACCCGTGGACAGAGCTCCTGCCCGACCGGGCGGGCCCCGTGGTGACGCTCGGCGACTTTGGCCTCGCGCGGCGCATCGACACCGCGAGCCCGCTTCTCACAACCCGGTGCGGCAGCGACGACTACGTGGCGCCCGAGATCCTCATGGGCCTCCCCTACGACGGCCGCTCCACCGACACGTGGCTGTGCGGCGTGGTGTTGTATCTGCTTCTCGAAAACCGGCTCCCGTTCGACCCCATCCCGGTGGTGAACTCGGCGGGCGTCGTCGTGGCGCTGAACCGGCGCTCGCGCGCGCGGGCCACGCACCGCATCGCGCGCATCGAGTGGGAGTGGTGGGCGCACCGCGGCGAGGAGGACCCGCAGTGGACCGCGGCCATGGCGGTCGTGGCGCACACGTTGGCCCGGCGCGAGAAGCGCTGGTCGTCGCAGCAGGTGGCGGCGTGCGAGTGGATCGCCGACCTCGCCGCGCCCGACGCCCCGCACGCAGCCTAATGTAGAACAATGCCGACATGTTGCTGTACCCAGGCACGGGCCGCGGGCGCGGCGTGGCACGGTGTCCGGACGAGCCGGGCAACCCGGACGCGCCCGGCGCATGCCGCAGCGATGCTGGCGCGCCGTGGTCGTGTGGCGCCAGCATCGCAATCTGCAGCGCGATCCACCTCCACAGGGTCCGCCACTGCCTCCCGCCCACACGATGGGCCAGATTGCCTCGCACCCGCTCAGCGACAAGACCCTCGCGGTCGACACGGAGCTGCCCCACTACACGACGTACATCCTGGCGATGCAGGGCTACCGCCGCACCATGGAGGACGCGCACGCGGTGCTCCACGACGCAAGCGTGCATCCGCGGTTCGCCGTGCTGGTGTTTGCCGTGTTCGACGGCCACGGCGGCCGCCGCACCGCCGACTGGGTGGCGGAGCTGCTCCCGCGGCTCATCATGCGCCGCCTCGTGACGCGCTTCCGCGAGGAGGCGGCCCAGCACGCCGCGCGCCAGCCACACGCCCCCGAGGAGGCCCTTCTCACCCACCTCCGCCTGGTGGCGGCGCGCATCAACTACCTCCAGTTCCTCCGCGACTGCTTTGCCAAGGCGGAGCAGGTGTTGCTGCACCACCAGTTCGACCTGGGCTCCACCGCTGTGGTGGCGCTCGTGGTCGACTCCAAGCTCGTGGTCGGCAACGTGGGCGACCTGCGCTGCGTGCTCAGCGTGGGCGGCAGCGCCAAGCCGCTCCTGTTTGACCACAAGCCGTCCCACATCGGCGAGTATCTGCGCGTCGTGAATGCCGGCGGCTTTGTCGCGTTGGACCGCGTCGACGGGGTGCTTGCGCTCAGCCGCGCCTTTGGCGACTTTGGCTTCAAAGACCCCCGCCAGCACGTCAAGGGCCATCTCCCGTGCCTGGCGCCGGAGACGTTCCGCGTGCTGTCGGAGCCCGAGGTGCTTATGCGCGACCTCCAGGCCGGCGACGAGTTCTTGGTGCTTGCGTGCGACGGGGTGTGGGACTGCTTCCGCAACCAGGAGTTGGTGGACATGGTGCGCAAGCAGTTGGCCCAGGGCAAGCAGTTGCAGCAGATCGAGGCGAACGTGCTCGACCGCTGCATCGGCATGGCGAATGACCTCACGGGCATCGGGTTCGACAACATGACGTTGTTGATCGTGGCAATCCACCCGGAGGGGCTGTTGCGGGCGTGGTACGACCGCGTGAGCGAGAAGGCGGCACGGGAGTTGGGTTTGTTATAGGCACGGTTTAGATCGGTAATGAACACGGCAGCGAACGGCAGGGGCAGCACAGGCCCGGTCCGCGCCGCGCCCGGCCCACCTTGTGTCCATGACGCATGCATTATCTCCCTAGTCCACCACGTCCTCCAGGCGCTCCGCCGCCTCGCGGTTTGCCTGGTCGAGATTCAACTTGGTGAGCGGGTGGCGCACCACTGCACCGGGTCCCGCCGCCCCCGGCACCTTCACCACGCCCGGACGCACGCCCATGCGCGTGAGAAACGCCGACGGCCCCGCCAACGGCCGCACTAGCGGCAGCATCGCGTACAACGGGTTGCTCCCGCTGTGCGCCGGCGAGTACATCGAGTGGTGCGGCGCGTCGAGAAGCGGCGGCTCCGCCCGCGGCTCTGCCTTGGCCTCTGCCCTCCGTTCCTGTTTGTGCCGCCCGCCCTGCGCGCGGAGCACGTCCTCCTCCACCTGGCGCGCCTCATCAAACGCCAGCATGAGCCCCGGCATCTCCTCTTTTAGCGTCGTGCGCTGGAGCGTCGTGCTCCGCAGCACAGAGCTGAGCGACCGCCGCCGCGACGCAAGCGGGAAGCCCTCGCCCTCGTAGTCCGTAAAGTACGACTCGTCCATCGACGAGTCGCCGCGCGCGTGCTGCGGCCGCGACTTGGCCGCCACCTCGCTCAGCACCAACGTCAGCGACGCGCTCGGCGTCGAGCTTGCGCTGCCCTTGTCCACCGCCGCAAACATCTTTTCCACGTCGTCAATCACCGCAATGCATTCGTTCGTCCCCGCCGTGTCGCCCGCCTGCACGGCCGCGCTCAACTGCTTGAGCAACAGCGCCACGAACGTCCTGTAGCTGTGGTACGTGCTGTCGCCCCCCTCGCTGCCCAACAAGCTCTCCAACTCCAGACCAATGTTGATGAGACGCGCCTTGGAGTAGATGACCAGCACCTTTTCGCCCACCAGCGTCTTGAGGTGGATGCTCCGCAACGTCAACTCCGTGAGAAGCGTGCCCAGGTCCAGGAGATAGTCCACCGGCGTGAACGAGTGGATGGCCCGCGTGATCATGTCGAGCTCGCCCAGCACCTGGTGGAGGATGCGCCGGATGTCCTTGCACGTCCGCACCACCTTGAGGGCCACGCCGCGGTTGAAGTGCCGCACCCCGTCGTCGCCCGTCTCAAAGTGCTGGTCCGAGTTGATTTCGAGCAGAAGAAACTGCCAGCTCCGTGTCTTGAGCTCGATCTTTTCCAAGTCCCGCAAGATCTGGAACGCAAGCGTGCAGTAGCGGGCCGTGCGCTTCTCCGCCGGCGGTAGGGAGTTGATCACCCGCACCAACGCATCCGCCTTGGTCTTGTCGCGGTTGAGTTCGGGGTCCTTGACCATCGCGAGGATGGGGTCCACATAGGGGGCAACCGCTGCCATGCGGATGTGGAGTGGTGTGAGGAAAACAACCGGTCCGGCACTTGTTGCCCCATCCGGCGGCGCCCCGAATGCGGCAATATCTCCGATCACCCCATCCGGCGCCATGCCCGCCCGTCCCGCCGCCGGAGCCGCCCGTCCCGCCGCCAGAGCCGTGGCTCGCCTCACGGCCGCACCCTTCTCCGCCACCACCCTTGCCGCGCGCCTCGCACGCCTCCCCGCCGCCCACTCCGCCGCCGCCGTCCTTGCGTGCCGCCAGCTCCAGCGCCTCGTCCGCGCACGCGTCTGGCGCGGCCCCCGCCGCTCCGTCCCGCCGCTCCGCCCCGCCGCCTTCCGCGACACCACCCCCTTGCGCGATCCCAGCTGGGTCGTCGGCCCCACAGACGTGTCCATCGAAGAT
This sequence comes from [Candida] pseudocylindracea, assembly GCA_030558265.1. Taxonomy (NCBI): domain Eukaryota; kingdom Fungi; phylum Ascomycota; class Pichiomycetes; order Serinales; family Debaryomycetaceae; genus Limtongozyma; species [Candida] pseudocylindracea. The sequence goes on from JAJMSD010000035.1 coordinate 26,259, forward strand.
GCCAGGCGGCTTGAGACCGCCTTTCTCCGTAGACACGCCGCCGACGCGTACGCCTCCCCCGCCACGCTCCGTGCGTGGCTCTCCACCGACCCGGTCCCCGCGCCCCGCGAGATTCTCGATCTCTTCACCGCCCTCATGCAGACGCCCGCCCTGCGCCAGTGTCTCCTTGCCCGCCCGGGCATTGTGCTCGCCGCGCTCACCGTTCTCACCCGCGTGTGGTCCGACTACGACAGTGCCTTTGCGCTTGTTGACCGCACCGTGGCCAGCGCTCCCTTCACCGCGCCTCCCCACTGGCGCACCGCTGTCCCCGCCGTATGCGCAGGCTGGGCCGTTGCCGTCCACCTCCCGCTCCAGGCCGCCTGTCTGGCACTCGCCCTTCCGCTTGCCGCTGCCGCCACTGCCCACGCCACCGTGCTTGCCGCTGCCGCCGTCCACGCCGCCGCCTATCTCCAGTTCGCCTCCCGCGTCTCGGTAGGCACGCGCATCCGGTGGCGGCTCTCGGCGGGCGCGCTCCACCGCTACCGCCATCGCTGGGAGCACCGCGCCGTCAGCCGCGTCGTGGAGGTGTTTGAGGAGCACACGGAGCACAACATTGCCAACTTCCACCTCGGCGAGCAGTGGTTGGTGGACCACGTCGGCCGGCACCTCGAGGCACAGGGCTACGTTCTCGAGGAGCCACACGGCAAGGACCCGCACGCCGACCTGGTGCGTCGCTTGCTCCAGCGCCAGCTCCGTGCCCGGCGCATGATCGCCGTCGAGAGCGAGAACGAGCGCATGTACAAGAGCTACTGGGCGAGCTTTGGCGACGGCTTTGCCTGGGTCGAGCCCGACCAGGACCCGGCTGCCCGCCCACGGGCACCGCCTCCCGCGCCGGGCCCGGGCCCACCCGCCCCAGGCACACCTGTCCCGGACCCGCTCGTCGCGCATCGCTCATCGCTGCGCCCACCCCACACTTTATTTTGAGTTGCCATGACCCGGAGCCGTTTTGCGCGCCTCCGCCTGTGGTGGCAGCGTGCGAGTGCGCCCGAGACGCCGCCGCTTGCGCCACGCCGGCTGGGAGGGGCTGGCGATGCGACAGCACGCCCGGCCGCGCCCGCGGCGCAGCCCGCCGCCCACGCCACCCAGCCGGTTGAACCGGACCCTGCGCAGACGAGCCCGGCAGAGCCCGCCGACCCGGCGCCCGCCGTCACGCCGCCGCCGCGGTTTGTCCCGACAACCCGCGTCCCCAGCAACGCTCTCAATCCGGTGCCGCGCGACTCGCCCTTGGCAGAGAGCGACAGCGACAGCGAGTGCGAGGAGTTTGAGGCGCCCGAGGAGCTCGAGGCGCCCGAGGAGCCGCAGGGCTTCTCCCCGCTCGAAGAGCCCGGCCCCATGGGGTTGGCGCCACCGCCGGGGATGCAGCCGCCGCGGAGACACCAGGACGCCGTCTCGTCGGCGTCGCTGATCATTGGCGGGTCGCTGATCACCGGCGAGGGCCACACCACCGTGTTGGAGCCGTCGCAGAAGGTGTTTTCGTTTCTGCTTCCGTTTGGGACGCCCTCGATCTCGCTCCCGTCGTCGCTCCCGCTCCCCAGGTTTCTCAAGAACAGCGCCGACGAGCCGTTTGACCGCGACGAACTCCGGCTCAAGCTCCAGCGCCAGGAGACGATCACCACGGTGGAAGAGGAGTATCTCCTCAAGGACACCAAGCTGCTCGGCAACACGCGGCTTGCCGCGATCCGCCAGACGCTCACACCGCAGATTGTGGAGGACTTGATGCTGCGCAAGTTGCCGGCGCTGCCCACGGGCGAAGTTTCCTCGGAGACATCGTTTGACCACATTGACGGTCCGGTGGTGATTCTCGGGGGCTACCGGGGGTCTGTGCTCCGCGACAGCGTGACGCACCGGCGGGTGTGGCTCCCGGTGAAGGTGGGCTTCAATCTCCGCCAGGTGAACTTGGTGCTCGGGCCGGACGACATGGACGAGGTGCAGGCCACCGACACCATCTACCCGGTGCGGATGATGGGCCACGTGGGGCCGGTGGACGTGTGCAAACGGCTCATCAAGCGGCTCAAGGAGGGGTGCGCGGCAGCCGGCGGCGGCGGCAAGGTGTACGAGTTCGGCTACGACTGGCGGTTGCTGTTGGACTTGCTGGCGGAGCGGTTCCGGGAGTTTCTCGAGGTGGTGCAGGCGCGGCACCACGGGAGCAAGGTGTTGGTGATTGCGCACCTGATGGGCGGCTTGGTGGCCCACTACGTGATGCAGCAGCGGCCGGAGGCGTTCCGCGGCTTGTTGTACGTGGGGGTGCCGATCGAGTGCAAGAACATCTTGGGTCCGATCCGCTTTGACGACGCGGTGGCCTTCAACAAGCGCGTGCTCACGGCGGAGGCCAACTTCATGATGCGCTCGTCGTTCTACTTTCTCCCGACCGACAAGCGGTTGTTTGTGGACCGCGCCACCGGCGAGGACTACGAGTTGGATTTTTTCGACCCCGACGTGTGGGTCGAGTACAACCTCAGCCCGTTGGTGGCCAAGGAACGGCGGGAACGGGAAGAGCGGGAACGGGCGGGCGGCAAGCCGCCCACGCCCACCCGCCACGCAACCACCCCGCTCTCCCCGCGGCGCGTGCTTGCCGAGACGCTCACGTCGCCCAAGACGTCGTTGGGGATCGGCGGCGATCCGTACGCCATCAGCTTCTCGCAGGCGTACGATTACCTCAAGCGGACGCTCGCACGCACGGCGGCGTTCCGCGAGGCCCTCGCGTACCGCCCCGAGCTCGCCGACCGCTACCCGCCGCTTGCGGTCGTGTACGGCAACCAGGTGCCGCTGCTCCGCCACTCGTGGATCGACTCGCCGCAGGACATCCGCGACGGCAAGTACTACGACTTTGCGTACGCGGTCGGCGACGGCGTGGTCAACACGCGCTGGCTCATGCCCGAGCGGTCCGGCTTCTCGGTCGTTGCCAAGATCTCCTCGGCCAAGGGCCACGTGTCTCTCCTCACAGACCTCCCCGCCGTCGGCGAGGGCATCCGCGCCATCTTGGCGGAGGAGCGCCGCCGCGCTAGCTCATCGCACACATAAACATGCCTGTTCCACAGCCCGCGACGCCGCACCTGTTGGACCTCCCGCGCTGCACGCCGGTGGAGGTGCCGTTCCGCGTGGTGGACTCGGCGCGCGCCGTCGAGTTGCTTGGCGGCGCCGAGCGGGTGGCGGCCGCCATCGCCAGTCCGCGCCAGGTGCCCTTGGAGTTGCGGCTCCGGCGGGACCCGTACCACCACCCGCTCACGGGACACCACTCGGCGCGGGACCGCGTCTTGATGCGCGTGCTGGTGGACCGCGTGCCGCCCGAGGCGCGCGAGGCGTGGGACCGCGGCGACGTGGCGCGCGTGCTCCCGCTCCTCGACAACCCCACCATCGCCCCCGTCGCAGTTGCGTCGTCGCAGTTCCAGTTCCGTGAGATGGCCGACTTCCAGTACCTGACGCGGGACAACCCGCTTGTGCAGCAGGTGCGGGGGCTGGTGCTCACGGGCAGTTTTGGCGCGTTGGAGACGATCACGCCCGCGTTGTACGACACCGCCAACGACTCGCGCGACAACTACGACAACAAGGAGTTGCAGCTCCCGCCGCCGCCGCGGTTCTCGTCTGTCAACACGCCGCACCAGTACCAGTACATGCGCAATCCTGCGGTGCTGGTGGTGAGCGAGGGCGGGCACGTCAGGTTGGTGCAGCGCAACCTGCGCATCAAGCTCCACACGCTCATGGTGGGCGTGGACGAGCCGGTGCCGGCGGCGCCGCACCCCGAGCTTGTGGCGCGGCTTGCCCGGTACACCGAGTTGGAGGCCGGGGCCAACGGCGCTCCCTTCACGCCCCCCGCGCACCTCCACCTCACCGCAGACACGCTCCGGTGCATTGAGGAGCTCAAGCGCTTGTTTGCGCGCAAGCCGGTGTGGATCCGGCGCCACCTCCACCTGGTGCTTCTGCCGGCGTTGCGGAGCCAGTGCAAGGTGGCGCTTCCGTACGTGCTGTATGTGATGAAGCGCGGGCCGTGGCGCCAGACGTACATCCGGCTAGGTGTGGACCCGCGGCTGGGTCCGGAGTTCTGGCAGTACCAGCAGGAGCTGTTCCGGCTCTTGGGCTACTTCCACCAGCGCACGGGGCGCGGGGGGGAGAACGGGGACGCCAACCCGGAGGGCGACGACTGGCTGGGGCTGCGGTTGGTGGCGACGCCGACGTACCCGTACCCGGAGATCCCGGAAGAATTGGTGTTCACGGGCGCGCGGCTTCCGGCCACGCTCATGTTCCAGTTGGGCGACTTGGCGGACCCGTTGCTTCTCGAGCAGGTGATGCCGCGCCGGGGCGTGGCGGCGCGCGACTCGCCCGAGTTTGCCACGAACGGGTGGGTCGACGCAGACACAATGGAGAAGATCCGGCGCGTGATCCGCTACAAGCTCCGGCGGATGTTGTACCGCGAGCCGGTGGAGGCGCTGGAGTTGGCCAAGATCTTGGAGCTGCTGTACAAGGGGGAGGCGGCGGGCGGCGAGGCGGCGGACGCGGACGCGGACGCGGACGCGGAGGCAGAGGGCGACGGCGATGAGGGCGACGGCGACGAGGGCGACGGCGACGAGGGCGACGGCGGCGAGGGCGACGACGAGAGCGACGACCTACGCGACGTGCACGTGCTGGACGCGGCGCTCGAGGCGGTGCTTGCGCGGCTTGCGGAGGCGAATCCGGACGGCGCGGCGGTGTTGCGGACGGTGCAGGGCTACGTGCGGCAGGAGGTGGACGAGGCGGTGCCGCGGGCGTGAGGCCCAGGGGTAGACGGCTGCGCATGCCACCGGCAAGCGAGCGCGCGACCAATGGAACAGGCGATCGCGCCCGGCGCACGCCGGGCCTGGCACGCGCCCCGGACAATGGCGCCGTGGCACAACGTACGACTCTGACGCCGGAAGCCCCGCCTGGCGCGCGGTCCCGTTCTGCGCGGCCGGCTGTGCGCGGCCGGCTGTGCGCAGCGGTCCGTGCGCGGTCCCGTTCTGCGCGGTCCCGTTCTGCGCGCTGGTTTTCGCCGTTCTGTGTCGTCGCTGCAGGCAGTGGCCCGAGACGAGCCCGGCCGCAACATTGCCCTGCAGCGCCATTATGCTGCGGAATGTGGCAGTGCCGGAGCCGTACACGGAGTCGGTGCCGATGCGGAACGCAAACCGTATCGCACTGCGTCCTGCCGGCCGCCGGAAAACGGCGCAGACGCTGCCAACTGGCAACCCCGCACGCCCCCGCACGCGGCCTTGCGCGCCGTTGGGCAGCCCGGCGCCGCGCCGGTCCGGTCCGCGGGCGCGTCCGTGCGCGTGCCCGGCCGCACAGCCGTGCCCGGCCGCACCCCGACCATTGCTGCCCAATACAGCAACCCGCCTCACGCCAACCTTGTTTCGAGCAGATTCCCCGTCCAAGCAGCGATGCTCGATGCCCGGCGCGTTGATGTGCGCGATGCAGAGGGGCGCGTTAGGCTGCAGCGCGGCGGCAAGGGCGCTGAAACAAGCAGCCAGCGGCCCGTGTTCCAGCGCGGACGCACCCGCGGCGGCCCGCGCGGACGCACCCGCGGCGGCAGGCCCGGCAGCCGCACGGCCGCCGAGCAGCCCGGCCGAGCAACATCACGCCACCCAGCACGCCTCCCAAACCTACTCCCCCACTTCTGCCGCGGTACAGCCTACGGCCGGCCCATTGTCCCGATTGATGTACGCGCGGGGGCGCCGCAGGCCGCTGCAGCATGTGCAGCCACGCGCATGCACGCACTGTAGCGCGCACGTCCGCCTGCACGTCGCGCGCAGATTCCCGAGTGCCCCTCGCGGAGCGTCATGCGGCCGCGCACATGCCACGGCCGCCGCCGCCGCCGGGGTGCTGACCCACGCCGGCCGCCCCGCTCCGCACCGCACCGCGCGGTGCGGGGCCGCGTTGCTGCGCAGCAACGCGGCCCTGCGTCCCGCAGCCCTGCGGTCCGCATATAAACCACCCTCCACGGCACCGCATGCCCCACGCACATTGGCCATGCATGCACAGACACCTAACATGCAACCGAGCGCAGAGCCATATATAGTGCACGAACACGCTCACCGGCACGCCGTCGTCATGCCCCAGGACCTCCCGCTCTTCGGGCCGTGCGACGGCGCCCCCAAGACCGACTTGGTTCCGCCGCTGCTGTTTGTCGCCCGCAGCGCCTCCTTGCGCCTGGTGCTGCTGGAGACGTCCGTGCTGCTGGCCGCCGACTCCATGGAGCGCGACGCCTCGTACTCCCCCGCCGCGTACTCCCCCGCCACGTCGCGCAACACGCTGGTGCTGCTGGCCGCGGGCCCCAAGGCGCAGCAGCTCTCCCCGCCGCCCGCGGCGCCGCCCCTTTTCCTGATGGAGGACACCTTGGCGGCACCGCCCGTGCCGCTCCACTCGCGCCGTCTGCGCGCCCACCACGCCGCCACCCCCCTGGCCGGCAGCTCCGACAGCGACCACACCATCCGCGAGCCCCGCAGCTTCACCTCCCGCCCCTCCATGAGCCTGCTGCTGGCCCCCGCGCCCACAAAGCTGGCTCTGGTGGCGCTCCTGGAGGACCAGCAGGTGCACTGGCACTTGGTGCTGCTCCACATGCTGCAGCTGGAGGCCCAGCTCCTCCGCGACGCGTGGTTCACGACGCAGCTCACCCCCGAGCCCCCCCACCGGCGCCGCAACGAGCGTGCCGTGAGCCTCAAGAGCTACTTCGAGCTGCGCGACTTTTGGGAGAGCGTCCACAGCGACGCCATCGTGCCCAACTTCCCCGAGCTCTCCGCCGTTCTCCCGAGCCCCGCCCACCAGACGATGGTGATGGGTCTGTTGTTCAACTTGGCCATCTCCGCCTTGGGCCTGACGCGCGTCATCTCCGAGGAGGCCACCGCCCAGCTGAACGCCGCCCAGGGCCTTGCCGGCATGGTGCAGAGCCACCTTGTCCGCCTCGGCCGCACCCACCACCGCATCTACGTGCCCGAGCACGACACGGCGTGGGAGCTGGTGCGCGCCGGCCACGTCCACGACAACTTCCGCACCGACCGCCGCGACCTCTCCGTGGGCCGCATCAACACCCAGCTGTTCCGCGTCTTGGGCGGGGCCATCCTCATGGTGGTGCGCCGCTCGCTCGTCGAGCAGATCCCGCGCGAGGTCGACCCCGACGTGTACGACAACGCCGTGGCCGCCGCCGGGCGGGTGTGCGACGTGTTGGCGCGCTTGTGGGAGTTTGTGTCTGCGAGCATGCTTCTCGGCGCCAAGTTGGACCACTCCTACCGCATCGTGTACCGGCTGGAGCCGCCCACGTTGGACAACTTTGTCTTGGACCACGACGTGACGCTCAACCACTGGGACGAGGACAAGCGCATCCGCGAGCAGTTCCGCGACCGCGCCGCTGCCGCCCCCGTGGCGCTGCCGCCGCCGCGCAACCGTGCCGTGGGCATCGGCCGCGTCAACGAGAGCAGCAGCAGCGACGAGGAGGGCGCGCGCCAGCACCGCCAGATTGCCTCCTTTGCCTTCAAGCGCACCGCCAAGACGGTGAACCTCGCCACCAAGATCCGGGGGCCTCCGCGCCGCCGGTAGAATCTGTATCACAATCCCAGGGACTTTTCGATCGAATGCCGTTTCCCCGCATTGTGCGGGGTGCGCCTGCGTCCGCCAGCCCGTTCTCCCGCGCCGCTCTCCCGCCTCTTCCCCAGCTTTGCTGTCTATCCCCCTGCCCAATGCCTCTTTCTCTGCTTCTCGACCGCGCCGTGTCCCAGGGCACTGCGCCCGGCATTGCCGTCACCGTCGTGACGCCCTCCTCCGCCGTGTCTCACCGCGCCGGCTGGAGCAGTCTCGAGCAGCACACGCCGCTCGCCCTGGACGCGCTCTTTTGCTGGTACTCCGTCACCAAGTCGCTCACGCTGACGTGCGTGCTCATGCTCGTGGACGAGGGCCGTTTGGATCTCGACGTGCCTGCCGCCCGCTACGAGCCCCGCCTCGCCAACTTCCAGGTGCTCGCCGGGTTCGACGACGGCGGAGAGCCCGTGCTCGAGCCTGTGCGCACCCCCATCACCACGCGCATGCTCATCACCCACATGGCGGGCATGACGTATCCCTTCTTCAGCGCCGACCAGCTCCGGTACGCCGCCGGCACGGGCCGCATCGAGACGGAGGACGTGACGACCGATCTTCCGTTGGTGCGCCAGCCCGGTGCGCGCGAGTGGAGCTACGGAAACGGCATCGACTGGGCCGGCCGCGTGGTGGAGAGCATCTCGGGCCAGCGGCTCGGCGACTTTATGGCCGAGCGCATCTGGCGGCCGCTTGGCATGACGAGCTGCACCTTCAATGTGCCGCCGGAAGCAGTGGCGCGGCTCGTGCCGCACTACACGCGCACGGACGACGGCTTCAAGCGCGCGCGCTTTCTGCCCAAGCACAACCCCCGCACGCACATGGGCGGCCAGGGCATCTTCGGCAGCGCCGACGACATGGGGCGGTTTGTGCAGATGTGGCTCCGCGGCGGCACGGCGCCCGACGGCACGCGGCTCTTGAGCGAGCACATGGTGGCGTACGCGTTGGAGAACCACCTCCCGGAGGGCACCGTGATGAAGCCGATGGTGACGGCGCTCCCGCACATTGCCAACACGGTGGAGCTCTTTCCGGGGACCACCAAGGGCCACAGCTTGATCGGGGCGCGCCTCATGGAGCGCGACGAGGTGAGCGGGGCAAGCGAGGGCACGGTGCTGTGGTTCGGGCTTGCCAACCTCATGTGGTGGGTGGACCGCCGCGCCGGCGTCGGCGGGTTCATGGCGACGCAGGTGATGCCCGCGGGCGACCCGCGCATCGGCGAGTGCTTTTCGGCAGTGATGCAGGACGTGTACGCGCTGCGTGCCCGGTTGTAGGCGCCGGCGCCGCACGGACGCCCGTCCTCAGGGTCGCGGGCGGTGGGCAGGTTGCACACACGCATGTCTCGTCCTACACCGCACACACGCATGTCCCGTCCGCACACCGCGCACACACGAATGTCTTGCTCTGGCCACGGCGCACGGACGGATGTCCCGGGCATCGCGCGGAGATAGGCACGGTGCAGGAGGGCGTGGTAGCGCGCACGGACGAATGTCCCGAGGTGGGTAATCGCACGCGAGCGCCGGCCGCGCTGACAAACAGGGCCGAGGGCGGCGGTGGTCGGGCGGCGGGGTGCGCACGGTATAAGAATGGCACGGCCGGCACCACGGTATGGCCATCCATCGCTCCCATGCTGCTCACCGCCTCCATTGACTCCACGATCCGCAAGTACACCGACGCCGGCAAGGTGCCAGGAATGGCTGCTGCCATTGTGACCGCCGACGCGGTCCTCTACTCGGGCGCCCACGGGGCTGCCAATGTCGAGACCCAGGAGCCGTTCACCACGGACCTGGTGCTTGGCTGGTACTCCGTCACCAAGAGCGTCACCCTGACGGCCGCGTTGGTCCTCTACGACGAGGGCCGCTTGGACTTGGACGCGCCCGCGTCCCAGTACGTGCCTGCGATCGGCGACTTGAAGCTCCTCGCCGGCTGGGACGCCAACACGCCCGTGTTGGAGCCGCTCCCGGTCGCCATCACCACGCGCATGCTCCTCACCCACGTCAGCGGCTTGGCCTACCCCTTTGCCGAGGAGGACGGCAAGCGCGTGCACGAGCAGCTCGGGGTTCCAATGATCCTAGAGGACGTGCTGGCCGAGGTGCCGACGTTGCACGCCGCCAACGCGCGCTTCACCTACGGCACCGGCATCGACTGGGCCGGCCGCGTGGTCGAAAGCATCTCCGGCAAGCTGCTCGGCGACTTTATCACCGAGCGCATCTTGACGCCGCTCGGCATGACCTCGGTCACCTTCAACCCCACTGGCCCCGTGGTGCCGATCCATCTGATGGGGCCCAACGGCCTCGAGCTCAGTCCTGTGCAGCACGCCCTCGAGCCCAAGACGCACATGGGCGGCCACGGCCTCTTTGGCAAGGTTGAGGACTACGCCCGCTTTGTGCAGATGTGGCTCCGCAAGGGCAAGGCGCCCGACGGCACCGTGATCCTCAGCGAAAAGACGGTCGCGTACGCCCTCCAGAACCACCTCCCCGAGGGCGTCCGGATGACGTCCACGACGTCGCTCATGCCCGCGCTTCTGAACGACATTGTCGTCCCCGACGGCTACGTGATCCACCATCTGCTCATCGGCGCGCTCTACCCGATGGGAGACGAGGCGGCGGGCTGGAGTCCCAACACGGTGCTGTGGACGGGCATGGCCAACCTCATGTGGTGGATCGACCGGGAAAAGGGCCTCGGCGGCTTCATGGGCACGCAGCTTTTGCCCTACAACGACAGGGATACGTTTGCCTGCTTCGCAGAGGTGAGCTCGCTCGCCGCCGCCGCCAGATAATACACGTCCACTTGCCCGCCTCCGGCGCGCCGTCGCCTGGCCCGGCCGCTCCCCGGCACGCCCAGCACAGACCCAGGAACAAGCCACGCGGGCCGGCGGAAGGGAGATCACGGCAGCGTCGCCTTCCGGGACGAGCGGCGCGTCATGCACGCGGCCCGCCGGAGCACAACTCCGCGCACGAAATGCGGGGAAGAGCCCTGCATAAATACCCCCGCCTGCCCGTCGCCATGCTGCCCCGCACCGCCTCCCATGCTGCTCGCCGCCTCCATTGACTCCACGATCCGCAAGTACACCGACGCCGGGACGATCCCCGGCGTGGCGGCCGCCGTGGCCACGGCCGACGGCATCATCTACTCGGGCGCCCACGGCATCACCAACAAGGACACGCAGGAGCCCCTCACCACCGACCTGCGCCTCTGCTGGTACTCCGTCACCAAGAGCATTGCGCTGACGGCCGCATTGATCCTCTACGACGAGGGCCGCTTGGACTTGGACGCGCCCGCGTCCCAGTACGTGCCTGCGATCGGCGACTTGAAGCTCCTCGCCGGCTGGGACGCCAACACGCCCGTGTTGGAGCCGCTCCCGGTCGCCATCACCACGCGCATGCTCCTCACCCACGTCAGCGGCTTGGCCTACCCCTTTGCCGAGGAGGACGGCAAGCGCGTGCACGAGCAGCTCGGGGTTCCAATGATCCTAGAGGACGTGCTGGCCGAGGTGCCGACGTTGCACGCCGCCAACGCGCGCTTCACCTACGGCACCGGCATCGACTGGGCCGGCCGCGTGGTCGAAAGCATCTCCGGCAAGCTGCTCGGCGACTTTATCACCGAGCGCATCTTGACGCCGCTCGGCATGACCTCGGTCACCTTCAACCCCACTGGCCCCGTGGTGCCGATCCATCTGATGGGGCCCAACGGCCTCGAGCTCAGTCCTGTGCAGCACGCCCTCGAGCCCAAGACGCACATGGGCGGCCACGGCCTCTTTGGCAAGGTTGAGGACTACGCCCGCTTTGTGCAGATGTGGCTCCGCAAGGGCAAGGCGCCCGACGGCACCGTGATCCTCAGCGAAAAGACGGTCGCGTACGCCCTCCAGAACCACCTCCCCGAGGGCGTCCGGATGACGTCCACGACGTCGCTCATGCCCGCGCTTCTGAACGACATTGTCGTCCCCGACGGCTACGTGATCCACCATCTGCTCATCGGCGCGCTCTACCCGATGGGCAACCCGCACGCCGGCTGGAGTCCCAACACGGTGCTGTGGGTCGGCTTGGCCAACCTCCAGTGGTGGATCGACGTGGAGAAGGGCGTCGGCGGCTTCATGGGCACCCAGGTGTTGCCCTTCAACGACAAGGACGTGTTCACGTGCTACGCCGAGATCAGCGCCCTTGCCGCCGCCAGCGTGGCCAAGTAGACGTATCCGCACAAACATCCGCATCCGCCAGACCCTGCATACACGTTTTTCCATGGCATCCAGCACCAACACCGCCGCGCTCACCGCGTGGCTCGGCGAGAACGGCTTCTGGCACCCTGCGTTGGCGGTGCGGCCCTCGCCCCTCGGCGGCGTCGGCGTCTTTGCCACGCGCCCGCTCCCGGAGGACACCGTTCTCCTCCGCATCCCCAAGGAACACATCCTCAGCGTGCGCACCTGCGGCATTGCCAACGTCCTCGCGGAGGCGCGCCTCGCCGGCGCCGAGGGCTTGCTCCTCGCCTTGTTGTACGAACAGGCGTGGGGCGCCCGCAGCCCGTGGGCGCCGTTTGTCGCCAGCATCCGGCCCGAGGGCGAGCCCGTCTGCTTGTGGGAGGACCGGCTGGCGTTGGCGGGGACGCTTGTCGACACCATGGGCGGCACCAGCCCCGCCAAGCTCCGCCGCGCGCACACCCGCGCCGTGCGCTTTGCGGCCACCCACGCAGGAACACTCCCCGTGCCGGCCTGCCTTGCGGGGGACGCGGGCTTTGCGGCGTACGCGGCGTGGATGCAGGCGGTGGCGTCGCGCATGTTCGACGTGGATGCGTTCCACGGCGTGGCGTTGGTGCCGGGCGCGTGCTTGTTCAACCACCGGACGGCGGAGACGGAGTGCGGGGGCGGCGACGAGCATGTCCATTTTGTGTGCGACGGCGACGTGTGCGAGGAGTGTGGCGACGACGACTGCGAGCACCGCGCGGAGGGCATGGACGCCGACCTGGACGCCGGCCTGGACCCCGGCCTGGACCCCGGCCTGGACCCCGGCCTGGGCTCCGAGCTCGAGTCGGGACAGAACGCTTTCGTCGACCCCGCCTCCTTCGACGGCAGCCCGGTCGACCCCGCCTCCATCGACCCCGCCACCGCGTGCGACATCGTGCTCGTCCGCCCCGCACCCGCCGCAGAGCTCTTCAACACGTACGGCGCCCTTCCCAACGCCGAGCTCCTCCAGCAGTACGGCTTCCTTCTCCCCGACAACCCCGCCGACTACGTCTCTCTCGCCCGCCAGGCACAGGCGTACCTCCGCGCCCACCGCGCCCTCCGGCACCGCGTGGACTTTTGGCGGACCCACGCATACGACGCCGCCGCCCACGCCCTCGGCATCGACGAGCCCTGCGGCTGGCACCACGAGCCCCGCATCAACGCCCTCGGCGAGCCCCTGCCCCTTACGTGCATGCTTGCCCGTTTGATGACCATGTCGGGCCCGGACTTTGTCCGGTTGAAGCTCGCCCGGCCGCGCCTGTTGCCGCGCCGCTGTGCCCGGCTTTTGCGGCCCGACGAGGCCGCCCTCCGGGTCGTGCTCGCCTGGACAGCCGAGAAGCGCGCCGAGTACCACGACACCCTCCCCGAAAACACCCCGCACGCCGCCACCATCCGCCAGTTGGTGCGCGCGGAGCAGCGCCTCCTCGCGGGCGCCGTGCGCGAGTAGCCACGTCACCATGCGCACACATCACACCTCCATGGACGCCATGTGCGCAGCAAGCGCCACATCCACCTCCTCGCCGCCCTCCTCGGGCAGCCGCGGCAGCGCGCTCTCGAACAGCATCTTGGTCGGACGCAACCCGTCCAACGGGCCCTCCACCAAGGCGCCCTGTGCCGCGTAGAAACGCAACAACCGCCGCCACAACCGGTTCCGCTTCAACGTCTGCGGGTTGCCCATCACCACCAACCCAAACTTGGCCCGCGTGAGCGCCACGTTCAAGCGCCGCGGGTCCGCAAGAAACCCAATCCCGCCCGAGCCCGCACGCACGCACAGAAACACAACGAAGGCCTTCTCGCGGCCCTGGAAGGCGTCCACCAGCGCAATCTCCACGCCCCGCACGCCGCCCTCCGCCTCCATGTACTGCTCAATGTACACGCGCTGGCCAATGTACGGTGTGATCACGCCAATCTCCTCGGGGGGCACGCCGTGGTCCAACCAGTGGGTCACCACCTGCACCACGTTGAGCGCCTCCACGCGGTTGAGGTACAGCGTGCCCGAGCCGGAGAGCTCCTCCTGTCCGTAGTTGGCCCAGAACATGTTGGGGAGCGCCGCCACCGGCCACGGGAACTGCGTGTCCCACACGCGCTCGTGCGCACCAACGCCGTTGTGCAACCCCCCCTCGTAGAACTCCTCCAGCAGAAACTCCGCCAACGCCGGGTGCATGCGGTACTGCACCTCCAACCGCAGCGGCTTGTTGCCGCAGTCCACCAACCGCTGGTACATCAGCCGCCCAAAGCCCGCCTCGCGGCACTGCTTGTCAAGCACCACCGGGCCCAACTGGCAGTGGTCCCCCACCAACGCACACGCGTGGGCGCCCGTCATGACCGGCACCAACAGCTCCGGCTCCGGCGCCATCAGCACCTCGTCCACAAGCACAAACGGGAACCTCGTCTTGCTGAGCCGCGGGTCGCCCGCACAGATGCAGGTGGTGCACACCACAGTTGCTGCCGCCACCAACTTGGTCTCTGCGCTGCTCAACATGTAGCGGAGCTGCCCGAGCTGCTTGGGCAGAAGCAGGAGCTCGTTCGCAAGCAAGTGCTTGAGCGGGCCTTTCGCCCTCTGGCGCGCCTGGTGGTGCAGCGTGAGCCGCTCGACCGGCAGCGGCACGTCGCGCCGCGCCTGCAGCACGACCCGGAGCACGTTGACGCCACTCCGCGCAATGACCGCCGTCAAGTGGTCCGCCGCCACGTTCAGCGGCGCGCACACCAACACCTTGCCGTGTGCCGCCATGTGCACCGCAATCGTGGCGCTGGTGATGGTCTTGCCTGTTCCTGGCGGGCCCTGGATGAGCAGGAGCCGGTGTGTGAGAGCGTGGCGCACGGCCGCCACCTGCAGCGCGTTGAGCACGGCAATCGCCGGCACCAGGAGCTCCTCCGGATGCGCCAACCTGCGGAGCACCGCCGCCGGGTGGCCAAGAAGCTGCCGCGTGAGCTGCTTGGCAATGGGGCTGTTGAGCGCCCACACCGCGAGCGCCCGGTGCATGCGGTCGAACAGCGTCGCCTTCCACAAGAGCGTGGCCGTGAAGAGCGTCTCCACCGGCGCAGGCACGCCCCGGAGCTCCACCACGTATGAGAAGGCCTGTGCCTTGGCCACCACCACGCTCTCCAGCCACCCGGTGGCCAGCTCGAGCCGGAGCATGTCGCCCGCCGTCACGCTCAGCGCACCGTCGCCGTACGGCAAGGTGAACCGCCCGGTCTCCCGCTCCCACGTCACCACCACCTGTCCAAGCAGCGTGTTTTCGCAGCGTGCCTTGTCGACGTCCGCCTCCTGCTTCACCAACGGACCAAACACCTGCTGGTACTCGCGCGTGCTCTCGAACCGCGCGGGCACGGACGGAAGCAGCACGTCCTCCACCGCGGCGGTCTTGGTCCACAGCGACTCGAGGAGCGCCACGCTCTTTTTCGTCACCTTGTCACACCCCTCGAGCTCCTCGCCGCTCGGCACCGCCACCAACCACGACACCAACGCCCGCAGACTCACCAACGGCAACCACAGGCCGCCGTCCCAGTTGGCGTCCTTCACCTGCGCACACGGCATGCGGCAGAGGAACACCATCACCAGCGCCGTGCGCGCCTGCACGTAGCCAAGCGTGAACAAGCCGCGCGCACCGCAGTGGTAGCACTCGAGGCGCACGTCGCCGAGCGCCAGGTCGCGGTGGAGCAGCGCCCGGCGGTGGCCCGCGTGCGCCATGTGGCTCACTGCGTGCAGCCCCGCGGTGCCGGCGCCCAGGTTGCAGAACCAGCGGTCGCAGTCGTCGCAGTGCACGAGCGTCTGCGGCAGCTGCTGCTGGCAGTACGCGCACGCATCCATGGCGGAGTTTTGCGATGAGCGCGCGGCGAGAAGGGCCGCGGGCGGGAGCACTGCGCGGCGGCGTGCGGGAACGCCGCGCGGCCGGAGCACACGGGTGGCGGGCAGGGGCTGGGCTATATAGACACCGCGTGGGTGCGGACGGCCGCCAGGAGCCGCACGCGCCGGCCCGTGGCCGCACACGCCTACCAGTTGGTCACGTCCTCGGCCTCGCCGAACACGCTGGAGCCGGTCCACAGACTCGCCATCGTGGCCTCCCAGCCCTCCACCTCCTGGGCGTAGTACTCCGGGATCTCGCGCCGTAGGAACCCCACCACCTGCTCCTGGATCTCCTGGAACTCCAACAAGAAGGCGTCGTGGCCCTCGGGGCTCTCGATGCGGTACAACAGCGAGTGCGGCATGTTGCGGGCCAAGAACTGCTGCTCCTGGTACGTGAACAAGCCGTCGCTCGCCACGCCGATCACCAACGCGGGCTGGCTGATCAGACGCACCGCTGCCGCAAGCAGGCCCTCGAACTCGGGCCGCCCGCGCGCCAAATCGTGCGTGTCCAACTTGCGCGTGATGCTGATGTAGCAGTTGGCGTCGAACCGCAGCACAAACTTGTCGCCCTGGTACCGGAGATAGGTCTGCGCCGTGAAGGCGCGCGGCGGGTGGCCGGTGCTGCTGGCGGGCAGCAGCGGGTTGTTGCGGTGGCCGTCGTTGTGGATGCGGCTGTTGTCGCTCGGCGCGTGGCCCTCCAGCGAGCCGCTCTGCACGCTGGCGCTGCGCACGCTGTCGCGCTTGCGGTGGTGCTGCTCGCTGGCCCGCTCGCGGCCAAAGCGCGTCTCGAACAGATTCCGCAGGCGGTACGTCAACAACGCCAGCATCCGCGCCGCCCCCAACCCGGCCGCAGGCGGGTCGTCGGGCGCATACCACCCGTCGAGGTACTTGGGGTCGGAATAGATGCACTGGCGCTGGGCCTCGCCCCACAGGATGCACCACGCGGAGTGGCGCGCCAGCGTGGCAAGCGCCACGATGCAGCGGACGTACTCGCGCGCCAGCATGGCCCACTCGAGCACAAGCATGCCGCCCATCAGGCCGCCAATGACGGCAGCAATCTGCTTCACGCCGAGCTCCTCGAGCACGCGCCGGTGGATGGCCACGTCGTCGCGGACGCTCACCACCGGAAAGTCGGGGCCGTAGCGCTCGCCGGTGGCCGGGTTCGTGGTGACGGGCAGCGCCAGACCGTACGGCAGCCCAAGCAGGTTGCAGCACACAACAAAGAAGTGGCGCGGGTCAAACGCCAGGCCGGGCCCGAGGAGCGGACCCCACCAGTCGCCCACGTCCGCCAGCCCCGTGAGGGCGTGGCAGATCAACATGCAGTTGGTGCCGGCCGCATTGAGCCGCCCCCACAGCTTGTACGCAACCGGCACCTGCAGAAGCGTCTCGCCCGACTCGAGCGTGACGCCGTCGAGCGTGAGGATCCGCTGGTCTTGCACGAGCGCAGCAAACGGATTAGCCATGCGGAACAGCAGCGCCGCCAGCCGCAGAGCTAGTCATTCCACGTGCATGACTCACGTGTCCCGCACGTGACGGCCTGCACCCTGCGACGCGAGACACGCGTCCGCCTCACATTCCCGGGCGTGTCGTGCAACCGATCCGTGTGCGCCTAATCCTCCGGCCCCCGACCTGCCCCCTCTCCGCCGCCATGTCCCTGCTCATCCACTGGTTCATGCAGCACGACCGCGGCGTGTTCCACCTTCGCCAGCACTACGGCGGCCAGGTCCTGGTGGTGTACTCCACCAACAACAAGCAGTGGCTCAACACCGGCGACGTCGTCATCGACGCCAAGGGCGGCCTAAGCATCAACGGCGCCTTCATCGACTACCTCCAGGCGTGCAGCGTCCAGATCTTGCTGGACGGCAGTCTCGGCTCCACCTACGACGAGCCCCTGTTGCTCATCAAAACCTTCGACACCGACGCGCGCGTCCAGATCAAGCTTGCCGCCGCGATGCCCGAGCCGTCAAAGCCCCACTCGCGGCCCCCCTTGATGCTGCCCTCCTCGCGACCGCCAATGCTGGCATTGCCGTCGCTCCCCACCGCCACGGCGGCACCCGGCCACGAGCGCCAGGAGAGCGAGCACGTGTTGGAGAACGACCCGCTCGCCGCCACCGCCGCCGAGGTGCTGTATGAGGTGGTGTTTCTGCGTCTCTTGGCCGCGTGTATGGTGTGGCAGAACCTCCGTCCCCTGGAGCTCTCCTCCAAGTGGTGCCTGATCCCTAAGAAGCTCAGCCCCAAGGCCGACGAGAACGAGTTGCTTGTGTGCCGCTTCAAGGTGTACGCGCCCTTGCCGCACAAGTACCGCACCATGGGCTTGAACGTCGTGAAGGACGCGGTGCGCGTGCAGTCGCGCGGCGCCTCCACCGACGAGTGGTTCTACGCCATGGGCTCGCTCACCACCAAGGGCATCATGAAGATCATGACCGAGTTGGACGGCAAGGTCTTGTACACCATCGACGTCAAGAACTTGTACCAGCTGGAGATCCAAAAGACCCACCAGCTGATGGTCAACAACACCTCCCTGAAGGTGTTGTTTCTCGGCATGTTGCCCGACCTCCGCGCCTTGAACACCATCCGCAACGTCCAGCCGCACCCGCGCACCCTCAACGCCGTCACCGGCAGCGGTGCCCCCGCCGCCAACGGCACCCCTGGTCCAGAGGACGATGACGCCGCCACCGCGTTCCTCTTGGCGGGCGGCACCAAGCGCGTCCCCGGCGCGCTGCGCATCTACGTCGAGTTTGCCATCACCATGGACTTGGAAGACTGGTTTGTGGGCCTCAACTACTTTGCCAAGAAGGAGCTCTACATGCTGCTGGTGTTCTACCACCAGGCCCACGCCTTGGCCAATGCCCGGTCGTCGCGCCTGCCGCCGCAGATGAGCATCCTCTTGCCACAGGAGATTGCGTACGAGCCGGACGCGTACGAGGACGAGACGGAGCGCAAGCCGATCCCCAAGTTCCGCATTGCGCGCCGGGTGCTGCTCGACATCATCGAGGCGCAGTTCGACAAGCTGGCCACCGACGAGTCTTTGCTGTCGGCGCGGCTCTACTGCGAGCTCGTCATCTGGAACATTCCGTGGTTCCGCACCGCCATCGTTGCCAACAACACCCTCGGCAACCCGTTCTGGAAGGAGCAGTTTGACTTTGAGAACCTCCCGCTCTCGACGCAGTACTTCCAGGTGTTGGTCAAGCGCGCGCTGATCCCGCTCTCCCCGCCGCCGATGGCGCCGCCGCACCGCCGCGGCTCCAACTTCTCCGGGCGCCTGCGGGCAGACACGTCCCTGGCGGACGTGGAGGTGGAGCTGGTGGGCGAGAAGGAGGAGGGCGAGGACGAGTTCGTGTACGGCGAAGACGACCCGGTGGTGGGCACGGTGTACATCACGCCGAACTTGCTCGACGGGCTGCATGCCCACGAGACCCGGCTCAACATTTTCGACAAGCGGCTGCTGACGGTGGGCAAGTTGATGGTGCGGATTCTGATCCAGCAGGACCACATTCTTCTCCCGCTGCGCACCAACTTCCGCATCTTCGAGACGATGCTCCGGCTGTTGTCGTTGCAGCAGATGGTGCACTTTGTGACGGAGGACTACCTCCAGGGCGCCGGGTGGCTGGCGCTGAACGGCGAGCACTTGGAGGAGGTGCTGACGATGTTTCTCGACATTTTCCAGCTGCTCGGGCGCGAGGACGAGTGGTTCAAGTGTCTCGTGGACACGGAGTTGGTGAGCGTGGCGAAGCTCCTCAACCAGAAGAGCCTGCCCATGACCAACAACGTGTTCAACACGTTCTTGCGCGGCAACTCGGTGCTCACGAAGCTGTTGGAAAAGTACAACTACCGACTCGGGCAGGAGTACTTGGAGAAGTTGCTTGGCCCGTTCGTGGAGCGGGTGCAGCAGGAGAACAAGAACTGTGAAATCGACCCGCGCGCGCTCTCGCACATTCGGGACGACGCGGTGCGGGACAGCATGCTTGCCGAGAACTACGCCAACCTCACGCTGTACGTGCTGGAGCTCTGGCGCTTGATCTACACCACGAGCAACGACCTTCCCAGGAGCATCAAGCAGCAGCTCACGCAGTTCCGCCTGAAGATCGACTTTTTGGTGATCGACACGGACCAGTACCTGGCCAAGGACGCCAAGGTGCTGCTCAACACGTTGACGCTGTTCATCTTTCTCCGCTTCTTTTGCCCGGTGATCCTCAACCCCAAGTTGTTCCACCTCACGAAGGACCACCAGCTGGGCCAGGTGCAGCGGACGCTCACGCTCGTGGCCAAGGTGTTGCTCACGCTCTCCAACTGCCTGCGCTTCCCGGCCCACAAGGAGCCCTACCTTGTGCCGTTGAACGCCTTTGTGGCCGACCACGAGCTGGAGGTGTTGGACTACTTTGACAAGCTCACCGGCAAGAAGAACGACTTCAACGAGAAGGTGTTGGAGTTGCTGGACGAGTTGGCGCGCTTTGACCTCAACCTCGTGGGCGACTCGGAGAACAACGCCGACTACCTCACGAACGAGTTGCTCCCGATGACGCCGTTCCTCATCGACAAGTACCTCCGGTTCACGCAGTTGATCCGGATGCTCACGTTTGCAGAGGACCTCGACGACGGCGCGGGGGGCAAGCGCGTGTCGAACTCGTCGGGCATCACCTTGGAGACGACCGGGCAGCGCGACCAGCTCGGCGATCTTCCGTTCGAGTTGGACGACCTGGAGACGTTTCTCCGCCTGATGCTCCACCTGAACGAAAACCTTCTCCAGTACCTCCACGCACTGGGCAGCATCATCAGCATCGTGGACTTGCAGGACCAGGCGCGGGTGATCCGCCGCAAGACGGCGTTGCTCCGCCACGAGCTCTGCGACCGCGAGAACTTGCACCACAAGTTCCGCGGCAAGCGCGCGCCGCCCTCCTCGCGCTCCAGTCCCTTGACGGAGATTGACGACGAGATCTGGCGCAACTTTGTCGACAGTGTCTGGCACACGGCCCACGTGGACTCGTCGTTGCGGTGCGTGGTGTACTGCGAGCCCGGCATCTCGAACGACGCCTTGGCGCTCATGTCCAAGGACGGCTTGGCGCCCTTGAAGATCCGCTTCCCGGAGACGTTGACGCCGGCCACCGCCGCCGTGCTTGCGGCTCCGCCCGCGAACGCGCCCTTGAACCGGCGGCTGATGACTCTCCGCGGCGGGCCGCAGAAGAAGGAGTTGCGGAGGAGCTTCCTCAGCATGTTCAAGAAGAAGTAGCCAGGAGGACTGCTGGCACAAGTATAGATGCCTACGCCGGAACACTCCCGCCGCGACGCCGCCGCCGCATGCGCTCCACCTCCTCGCGCAACAGCGCCATCTCCTGTCGCAACACAGCAAGCTCCCGGGTGAGCTTGGCCTCCAACACGTCCACGCGCGGACCCACGGCACCCGGGCCCAGCGAGTCGCCCAGCAGCTCCCGCAGCAGCTCCAGCAGCGGGTCCTCGGGCTTGCCCGGCCGGGCCCGCTTGGGCAGCAACCGGAACGAGTGCATCACATGCACCTGGAGCGGTGCTGTGAACCCCTCCGGCGCTCGGCCCTCGTTCCCCAGCGGCGTGGGCCACGTCTCGTCGCTCTCGCCCGTGGCGGGGCACAGCTCGCCGGCAGTCTCGTAGTCCGGGTTCGGCCAGGGCGCCGGGTCGTTCATGCTGCTGCTGCTGCTGTTGGCCGAGCGTGCCGCGGCCGCCTCCTCCGTGTGGATCTGCTGGAGAAGCAGGTGCTTGGCGTGGACAAGCGACGGCACAGGTGCGGCCGGCCGGCCCAGCGACGCGGAGCTGCTGTTGCCGCTCGAGTCGCCCAGGCTGCGCGAGCGGTGGCTGGCCAACATCTTGTCGAACTTGGCCTTGACGGTGCGGTGCTGCTTCACGCTGGCACCAAACTCGGCATTGAGCGCCTCGCGGATCTGTTCCCACACCTCCTTGGTGTGGCCCCGGGCCATCGAGTACGGCTTGTGCCGGTGCACAAGGCGGAGGAGAAACTCCTCGCTGCGGTGGTCCCACACGAGCTTGTCGCCCATGGCGTCAAACCGCGTGAAGGCCGGGCGTCGCGGCGGAGTCTGTTCGCACTGGGTCGGTTTGCGCGCACTTGGTTCCCGCGCGGGCAGCAGGCTGCTGGGATCGGTGGGGGCGCCGTGGCGGGGGTTCGGCGGGGTGGACGCCAGGAACCGCGGAGGGGGCGGGGGAGGAGAGGACGAGGGCGAGGGCAGAGCGGGAGGCATGCAGGGCGCCGGCCAGCGGACCGTGGAAGGCGGCTCGGTTATAGCTGCCGCCAGGACCGCGGCTAGCCGCGTGCCGCAGCAGCCCGGGCGCGAGGGGGCCGCGCGGCCTCTGCGCACGGAGGCGCCGCGAGCGGGAGGACCGCGCCCGCCACACGCGTGCCCGCGTCCGGGACAGCGCAAGCCGCGGCGACCGTCAGCGGTCCGAGGGCCCGCACGGCTGCGGAGGCGCAGCTTGGCCGGGCGTATGCGCCGGCGGTCTGCATACGCCCGGCGGCGCCAGTGCTGGCACAGGTGTGCCCGGCGCGCCCGACGCACGGCGCCGCTAGCGGTCGCGGCAAACTCCGGCCGCCTGCAACTCTACTTTTGCATTCACAATGGGCGGCGGACGCGCGCACGCGCGGCACAGTCCGGGCGCCGATTACGCAGCCTCGGCCTCGGCCTTGGCGGCCTCCTCTCTGTCTCTGTCGTAGAACTCGGCGAGAATCTTGGGCGAGATCCGGTTCAACATCTCCTTGGGGTAGATGCGCAACAAGGCCCACGCCTGGTCCAAGGACTCGAACACGGTGCGGTTGTCGTACGCGCCCTGCAGGATGAAGGTCTTTTCGAACTTCTCCAAGAACTCCAAGGAGAGCTTGTCCTCCGTCAGCAACGCCTCCTCGCCCACCACCGCCTTCATCGCGGCCGCGTCTCTGCCAATGGCGTACTTGGCGTACAACTGGTTCGACACGTCGCCGTGGTCCTTGCGGGTCATGCCCTCGCCAATGGCGCTCTTCATCAACCGCAGCAACGACGGGAGCACGTTGATCGGCGGGTAGATACCACGGTTGTGGAGCTGGCGGTCCACCGAGATCTGGCCCTCGGTAATGTAGCCAGTCAAGTCGGGGATCGGGTGGGTGATGTCGTCGTTGGGCATCGTGAGAATCGGGATCTGTGTGATGGACCCGTTGCGGCCCTCCACACGCCCGGCTCTCTCGTAGATGGTCAGCAAGTCCGTGTACATGTAGCCCGGGTAGCCGCGGCGACCGGGCACCTCCTCACGGGCGGCACTCACCTCACGAAGCGCATCGGCGTACGAGGACATGTCCGTGAGAATGGTCAACACGTGGCGCTCCGTCTGGTACGCAAGGTACTCGGCGGTGGTGAGCGCCAACCGCGGCGTGATGATCCGCTCGATGGTGGGGTCGTTGGCCAAGTTGAGGAAGAGGGACGTGCGCTCAAGCGAGCCGTTCTCCTCAAAGTCCTGCTTGAAGAAACGCAGGGTCTCGAGGTTGACACCCATGGCAGCAAACACAATGCTAAAGTTCTCCTCGTGGCCGTCGTGCACGTCCTTGGTGGGGCGCACCAACCCGGCCTGGCGACAGATCTGCGCAGCAATCTCGTTGTGGGGCAACCCGGACGCAGAGAAGATCGGAATCTTCTGGCCACGGGCAATCAGGTTCATCGTGTCGATGGCGGAGATGCCCGTGGAGATCATCTCCTCGGGGTAGATCCGCGCAAACGGGTTGATCGGCGAGCCGTTGATGTCCAAGTAGTCCTCCGCAAACACCTTCGGGCCATTGTCAATGGGGCGGCCCAGACCGTCGAACACACGGCCCAACATGTCCTCCAGCACCGGGAGCTTCAAGTTCGTGCCCGTGAACTCCACGCGCGTCTTCTTGACGTCAATGCCCGACGTGCCCTCAAACACCTGCACAATCGCCCGGTTCCCGCGCACCTCCAACACCTGCCCCGCACGCACGCTCCCATCCGGAAGCGTGAGGTTCACAATCTCGTAGTACTGCGGGAACTTGACGTCCTCGAGGATCACCAACGGCCCGTTCACGCCGCCAACGGTGTTGTAGTTCACCCGCGGCTGGATCTTGAACCCCTCGGTCACCGCCTTCTTGTTGAGCTCAAAGAGTTCCTTGTCGGAAACAGACATGGTGGGAGTAGGGGATATTCAGGGGGCGCTGCACGAACTGTGCTGAGATTTGTCGCACGGGTATTCCGCGGCACGGGTGCCTGCATGCGGGAGCATCTGGCCATTTCCTATCGCGGCCACACGCGCGCCGTCGCCGTCGCCGTCGCCGCCGCCTCCACCTTCAAGAACCGGTAGATCTCCTTCGTAAGCCCCCCGAGCGTCGTCGCTGCTGTCCCGTACGTCACCACAAACGCGCCCCCCGCCTCTGCCCTGGACACCGCCGCCCTGTCCTCTCTGGGCCGCTCGCTCGCCGCCGCCACCTCTCCGCACACCCCCTCCATCCGCCAGAGGCAGTCCTCCACCGCGCCCCGCACCCCGAGCCGCCACCGGAGCTCCTGCACGTTCAACACCACCATCGCCACCCGCATCGCCACCTTCGCGAGCATGTCGCTGTCCATGTCGCCGAACGACTGTGGCACCGTCCCGCCCCGCTCGCTGGTCCGCCGGTCGCGCGTCCCGTGTGGCACCTCCAGGAGAATCGCCTCCGCCGCGTCCCGCGACATGTGTGCCGGTGGCAGTCGTGCTGCCCCCTTCCCGGCCCCGCGGCGCTGTGTGTTCATCCCCATCGACGAGAGAATGTAGAGGCGCTGCTGCGGCTGCACGGCCGCCTCGGCCGGTCCGGGCGCGCCCTCGAGAGGCGTGGTTGCTGCTGTCGCCGCAGCCGTGGCGTTCGCCAAGACAATCCGCGAGAGACCGTCCGCCGGCGGTGGTGGCGCCGGTGGGGTCACCGCGCCGGCTGCCGCGGGCCGGGGCTGCCGCACCGGCGACACCCCGTCGACAAACTCAAGCACCTCCCAGAACGGGAGCGCCACCGCGTGTGCCCTGGCAAGAAGCACCGTCCACTTGGCAAGCGCCTCCAAGTGCGAGTTGAGCGAGTCCAACGGCGTCGAGGCGTAGTGCGGAAGCGACACGATCGGCGCGAGAAAGAGACTGCTCCCGGCCCGTGAGTACACCACCCGGTTCACCTTGCGGCAGTACTCGCCGGTCGCCGCCGCTAGCGACCGGCGCGCCCGCTCGAGATCGTGGCCCCGAGCCGGGCCCGCCCCGGCGCCGGCCTTCTCCCGCGGCAGCCCGGTGTGCGGCACCGCCCGGGGTTTCTTGGCCCGCACGCTCGCCGCCTGGCTGCGGAGCGCCTCGCACTGGTCCTGTGCCTGCAGAACCAACCGCTGGAGCAGCTTGACTCGCCGCCGCCTGCTGGCCACCTCGATGCCCCCCAACGACGTCCCAAGCGCCGCCACGCCGGCATCGCCCACCGCCGGCACCGCCACCGGCCGAAACACCTTCTCATGTGCAAGCAGCCCCCGGCTCCACTCGCTCGAGCCCACGCTCTCGGCGTCGCTGCTCTCTCCCTCGGGCGGCGTCTGGAAGGCGGCGCGCCGCGCGCTGTCCTGGGCGCGCGCAAGCACCGCGTCCACGGCATCGCGCGCCCGGTCGCGCACGTCGCGCACCGCCGCAAGCTGTGCCATCTGCGGGAGAAGGTCCAACACCACGCACGGCGCACAGCCCAAGGGAACGTTGTCGCGTTGACAAACCCCACAAGAGCACATGGGAGCCCGCGCGATGAGCGCGATGAGCACCGCGTCCGCCTTTTCCACTTTATGCCGTGTATCTTCCGCGAGGGCGCGCTCGCAGCGCCCGCCGACGCCGCCGACGCCGTCGTGGTGCTCGTGGCCGCGGCTGCCGGCACCGTCTGCGGTTTCCGCAGTCCCCAGCAGCGCACCCTCCGCGAGCTTCTCCCGTGCGCGGCCTGCCCCGAGCTCTGTCTCGCGGGCGACGTGACCATTGCCGGCGGCAAGGTGCGGCTCACGCTCGACGAGCGCACGTACCGCCTGCTGGGTCTCGTGGGCTCACGGGCGCGCGACGGCTTCGAGGTGGTGGTGCGTACCGGCGACCACCAGTGGGCGCGGCTCGAGCAGTTTGCCGCACGGTGGGACCGCGTCTTGTCCGTGGCCGCCACGCTGGCCCGCGCCTTGTCCACGGCTGCCGCGCCGGACCACGCGCTCCCCGAAATGCTGTGGCACGAGGTGCTCCCGCAAGCACACACCCTCAGCGACGTCCTCGTGCCGCTGTGGATCGACCGGGTGGGCGCCGAGCTTGCGGACGACCGCGAGCAGACGGCCGCCGACCTCTTGGAGTTTCTTTCGTACGCCGCCATCGACGGCCCCCAGCTCCACGCCCCGGTGGACCCCTTTGTGTCTGTATTTGGCGAGGCCAGTGCCATCGCCGGGTCCCTGCAACGCCAGACCCTTGTGCGCACCGTGTGGCGCGGCGTCTCGACGCCCACCATCAGCGCAATCCTCCAGCAGGCACACGGCAGCGGATGGCACGCCGTGCTCGTCTACACACCCACCCTGCACCTGGTGCTCTTCAACAGCGACGTGTCGTTGACATGGACAGTCCCGCAGGACGCCGCCTAGACTACTTACAAACGCTCGCGGCACCCCGCCGCTATCTGTGCTCCTCCTCCCACTCCGCCGCCTCCCGCTCCTTCTCCTCCGCCGTCTCCTCGACCTCGCCCCGGTTCTGCCGCAACAACTGGTTCAACGCGGACTCCTCCCGCGCCATCAACTCCAGATACCGCCCCGTCTCCTCCACCTGCCCGTCCCGGTTGAGCACCACGACGCGGCTCGCGTGCTTGATCGTCAGCACGCGGTGCGCAATCAGGATCGTTGTCAAGCCCTCGCGGCTGCGCCGGTTCAATGTCTGCGCCACCGCCTGCTCGCTGAGCGTGTCCAACGCCAGCGTGGCCTCGTCCAACACCAACACCTGCGGCCGGCCAATCAACGTGCGCGCAAGCGCCACCCGCTGGCGCTGGCCGCCCGAGAGACGACCACCGCGCACCCCCACCTGGGTGTCGAGCTGCTCCGGAAGCCGCTCCACAAACTGCGCCGCGTTCGCGTCGCGCAAGGCGGCCCACACGGCGGCGTCGTCAAAGTCCCGCCCAAACGCCACGTTTTCGCGCACCGTGCCGCTGAACAAGGCCGGCTCCTGCTGCACATAGCCAATGCCCTGGCGGTACAGCATCACCAGATACTCGCGGATGTCGCGGCCCCCCACGCGCACGGCGCCCGCCTGGGGGTCGTAGAACCGGAGCAACAACAGCAGCACCGTCAGCTTGCCGCTGCCGCTGGGCCCCACCAAGCACACGTGCTCGCCGTGGTGCACCGTGAGCAGCAAGCCGTCAAACACCGCAAGCTGCGGCCGCAGCGGGTACGCAAACCGCACCCGGTCCAACACCACGTCGCCAGCGAGCTGGCGGTGCGGGTCGACCACACGGACGCCCTGGTGCGGCGGAATGGCGCTGGGGTGTTCCAACACCTCAAACACCCGCAGCGCCGCCCCCACGCCCTTCATCAACTCCAGATACACGTTCAGGACCCCCACCATCAG
The DNA here is from genome assembly GCA_030558265.1 of [Candida] pseudocylindracea. Classification (NCBI taxonomy): domain Eukaryota; kingdom Fungi; phylum Ascomycota; class Pichiomycetes; order Serinales; family Debaryomycetaceae; genus Limtongozyma; species [Candida] pseudocylindracea. The sequence goes on from JAJMSD010000035.1 coordinate 53,501, forward strand.
CGAGCCGGTGTACATGGCGTACATGGCAAACAGCAGGAGCTCGCCGTAGGTGAGCGCGCCGGCCAGCACAAGGCTGGAGCCGTACGCGAGCATGCCCACAAGCGTGGCGTTGCCAATGAGCCCCGTCGTGCCGTAGAAGAAGCCGGAGAGCTTGGCCTCGCGCAACCCGACGTCGTACACCTTGCGCACGCTCTGCGCGTACACGCGGAGGGCGGTCTGCTCCTGGCCAAACGCCTGGATTGTGCGCGTGCCGCTCAACTGCTCCTCCAGCTGCTTGCTCATCTCGCCCACCTGGTCCTGTGTCTGGCGCAGCAACGCACGCACGCGGCGCCCGTACACGACGGCGTACCCGGCCACCAACGGCAACACCGCGAGCATGGTGAGCGACAACAGGGCCAGCACGTACGTCATCATCAGCACGCCAATGGCCCCCAGGAGCACCATGCGCAAGCCCTCGCTGATGTTCAGCAGCACCAGCAGCGACATCAACTGCGCGTCCAGCAGGAGCCGCAGGATGAGGTCGCCGGTCTTGTGGCGGTCAAAGTAGCCCTGGTCCTGCCGCAAGAGCTGGCGCATCACGCGGGCACGCAACTTGGCGACAATCGTCTCGCCAAGCAGTTTGAGGAGCGTGCGCCGGAGCCCGTTTGCCACCGCGCCGACGACAAACACCACGCCGAGCCCCGTGTAGAACGTGTTCGGCGCAAATCCCATGAGAAGGCCGTCCTGGGGCCCGTCCATGAGCTTGCCAAGCACCATCGGAAGCAGCATGGAGACGCCCGACAGCACAACTAGACAGCCGCACGCCAACGCTAGGCGCCCGCGGACGGGGTACGCGAGGCGGAGGAGGCGGAGGACCTCCAGCAGCGAGGCGGAGCGCCGCGGCGCGCTCTCGGAGCCCGCGTGGCGCACGCCCGCGCGCCACGCCCACGGCGCAAGCCGCACGCGCCGCACCGGCGGTCTGATTCCCTGGCGCAACATTGGGCAACGGCGTTAACGCGCACCCGCTGCACCTCCGTTGCACCCCGGCTGTCGTGCATGCGGTGCGTGCACGCCGCCGCGCAACGTCACGTGCGACCTCGCCATCTGCCCCGGATCGCTTTTCACCAGCCGCTTTCGGTGGCTTGGCCCCCTCCACTCCTCCCAATGGCGACCAACATCACGTGGCACGAGAACCTCACGCGGGCCGAGCGCCAGGCGCTCACCGGCCAGACCGGCTTGACGGTGTGGCTCACCGGGCTCAGTGCCAGCGGCAAGCTGACGATCGCGTGTGCCCTCGAGCAGTACTTGTTGGCGCACAGCAAGAACGCCTACCGTCTCGACGGCGACAACGTGCGCTTCGGGCTCAACAGCGACCTCGGCTTTCTGGAGGCGGACCGCAACGAGAACATCCGCCGCATCGCCGAGGTGGCCAAGTTGTTTGCCGACCTGACCGCCGTGGCCATCACCTCCTTCATCCTGCCCTACCGCGCCGAGAGACGCCGCGCGCGTGAGTTGCACGACAAGGCGGGCATTCCCTTTGTCGAGGTGTTTGTCGACGTGCCGGTCGAGGTGGCCGAGCAGCGCGACCCCAAGGGCTTGTACAAGAAGGCCCGCGCCGGCGAGATCAAGGAGTTCACCGGCATCCTGGCGCCCTACGAGGCCCCGGAGAAGCCCGAGATCCACTTGAAGAACTACGGCGACTTGACGGTCGAGCAGGCCGCCGCCCAGATCGTGCTGTACTTGGAGGAGAAGGGGTACTTGGGTGCCGGTGCCAACTAGACGCCGCCGCGACGCTTGTAGACGCACGCTTGATTTATTGACGCGCCTCGCGCATGTCCCGTTCCCACGCGTCCCGCGCATGCTTGATTCCCTGACGCTGGTGTTTGCCCGCGGCCGCGCGCCCGCCTTGTCGTACCGCACGCGCGAGGGCGCCGTCGTGGTGTTGAAGAAGCGCCGCCTCCTCGACGTCTCGGTCGAGCACGCCGCCGACTCCATCGCCCACTTGTACGACGAGGTCGAGGAGCTGCGCCAGCCCGCCCCGCCGCCCGCCGTCCGCGCCACCACGTCGCTCTGGGCCGAGGCCCACCGCCCCACCAGCGTGACACAGCTCGTGGGCAACGAGAAGAACCACCGCCAGATCCTCCACTGGCTCCGGCAGTGGAACCGCGCCGTCTTCCACACCCCCATCGAGCAGCCCGCGGGCGACACCCCCAACACCGACCCGCTCCAGCGCCCGTACCGCAAGATTCTCCTCATTGCGGGCCCGCCAGGCGTCGGCAAGACGACCGCGGCCCACGTGCTTGCCGGCGTGATGGGCTATGAGGTGCGCGAGATCAACGCCAGCGACGAGCGCGCGGGCACCGCCACCAGGGACCGCATCCACACCATCCTCACCCTGAACTCCTTTGCCGGCAAGCCGACCGTGCTCGTGGCCGACGAGGTGGACGGTGCCGCCGAACACGGGTTCATCAAGGTCTTGGTCGACTTGGTGGCCCGCGACAGCCGCGCGGTGCAGGCGCGCCACAGGGACAGTGCCGCCAAACACAAGCTTCTCAGCCGCCCCGTCATTGCCGTCTGCAACGACCTCTACGCCCCGGCGCTCGAGCGCTTGCGTCCCCTCTGCGAGGTGGTGCAGTTCCGCCCGCCCAGCGCCGGCGCCGTGCGTAGCCACTTTGCCAGCATTCTCCGCCAGCACCAGATGTCGCTCCCCGCGGCCCAGCTCCTGGAGGTGGTGGGGCTGTGTGCCGGCGACATCCGCGCCGGGTTGAATGCGCTCCAGTTCCAGGGCGCCACGGCCCACCGCAAGGACCAGGCACCGCCGTGGTTCAAGGTGCTCGACGACGTGTTTGTGCACACGAACGAGCCGCTCGGGGAACAGTGCACCCGCGTTCTCCGGACGGTGGGCCAGGTGGCGCAGCAGGACCGGCTCGCCAACGGGTGCTTCGAGGCATACGCCAACGCCAGCGACGCCACGCTCGCCAAGGCAGCGGCTGCTGCCGACGCCCTCTTCTTCTACGACCAGGCGGCACGTGCGGGCGGGCGCCACGACGGGTTCGACGCTGCCGGCTACGGCGCCGCCAGCATCCTCCAGTTCTGGCGCTTGTTTGGCGACGCCAACAACGGCCACCGCCAGCTCCGCACCCCGGGCGCGAACCCAGACTACGAGGCGTTTGTGGCGCAGCAGGCAACGCGGGCATTCGTGACACAGGCCGCGGCCGCGTTCCCGGCAGACCTCCGGGTGGTGCTCCCGCCGCACGACCTCCCCACCGTCAGCCTTCCGTTGGTGGGCCGGGCATTGGTCCCCGGGGGCGGGCCCGACGGACGGACGCCGGCACGGGCACACGTGGCGCGCGCGGCGGCGTTGATGCGGCTGCTCAAGGTGCGGGTGGAGGCGCGCAAGCGCGAGGGCACCACCGTGTGGTCCACAAGCCCAGACTGGTCGGTGCTCGCGCCGCGCGCGCCGCACACCGAGGCGGTGCTCCGCGCGGTGGCGGCAGAGATGCGGAGCGGGGACAGCCGCACCGAGACGGCGGCGCCCAAGCCGCGGCCGGACGTGTTTGCGGCCTACACCAAGGACGAGCCGGTGGCGAGCGGCAAGCACACGCGGGTGTGGGTCAAGTACCACGAGGGCTACTCGGACGCGGTGCGCAAGAACGTGACGTGGGCACAGCTCTGGGGACGGGCCGAGATCTAGCATGTACATTGCACGCCTACGCCACCACGGTGCCGCTGTTGACCTTCTTGCCCGTCTTGGCGATCTTCGCGAGCACGTCGTCGTACAGGAGCGAGTCGTCGGTGACGACGTCCACGAGCTGCGTCTCGAGCGAGATGTCGACGGACTGCACGCCCTCCGTCTTGGTGAGCACGCGGTTCACGGCGCCGGAGCAGCCGGAGCACAGCATCGTCACGTTGAACTGGTACTTGTGGGTCATGGTTGCGGCGCGATATCGCCGATGCCGCCCGTTTTATGCTGTGCAGGCTAGCGTGAGCGATTTGTGCGGCGACGGGCGACAGCGGGCTGACTAATGGCCCGTGCGCAACGGGCACGTGCCCGCGGCCGGCGGGGCGCAACGCCACGGACGGAGGGCCCGGGGCGGCGGCGGCGGTGTGTCCGTGCCCGCCTGGCTGCCGCGCCGCAACGCCGCGCCGCTGCGCCTTCCGTGCAGCGGCTGTTTTCGCACGCGCAGCGCCACCCAGCCCGCCCCCATGCCGCGGTTCTTCCACCGGTGCCTCCTCTTTGTGCTGGCGGCGGTGGTGTGGGAGGGGATGCTCATTGCCATGCTTGTCGCGTGGGCTGTCCAGGGCCACCCGGACCGCTACTGGTTCATGGACTTTGACGAGACGATGAAACCGGTGTACATCCTGGACATTGGCGCGACGCTGCTCAAGCCCTTGTTTGCGGTGGGCGCGGGCGTGCAGGGCGCGCTCGTGGTGGCCGGGGTGGCGGCGCACCTCCGCATGCGCACCCACGCCAAGCAGCGGCTCCTCCCGTACGTGCTGCGGCACCAGGTGCGCATGCACTGGGCCAGCGTCGCCACCTGCACCGTCGGCGAGTTGGGCATCTTGTTCACGGCGGTGTTCGACACCCACAACTACAGCCGCGTGCACTTGAAAATGGTGGCCTTGTTCATCATCTTCATGTTCCTCACGATCGCCATGGACATGGCGAGCAACGGCATCTTCGTGCACCGCTTCCGCCGCACGCCGCAGGCGCCGCGCCGGCTCCGCGTGGTGCTCGCGGCCAAGTGCGCGTGGATGGCTGGCGCCTTGGCCACCACCATTGGCTTTGTCGTCTGCATGAAGCACCGCCAGCGCTCGCTCGCCGCGCGCTTCGAGTGGAGCATCCTGTTCTTGTACGGCCTCTACCTCCTCCTCTGGGCGCACGACACGTATCCTGCAGCCAGCGCGTGGTGGGGCGTCGATAAGAGCTGTGGCGCCGCGAGCCACAGCCACAGCGGGGAGACGATGACTCAGCAGCCCGGGGCGGCGGGGGTATAAAGGGCGCGCGGTGCGGCCGGGCGGGCGGGCTCTGCAACCATGGCCCCCACCACGTCCGCCCACCTCCCCGACTACGACGCCACCGTCACCAAGCTCAAGGCCACCAAGTTGGAGACCACCAGCGACGGTGCGATCCTCGTGGACCTCACCGAGGGCAAGCCCGTCGGCGGCTTTGCGCCGTACGCGCACCTCCTCCCCGAGCCCACGCGCAAGCGCTTTGACAAGTACGGGATCGACCTCCTGAAGGGGTACCCGGTGTTGCCCGACACCGGCAAGATCCCCACGTTTGTGGACGAGGCCCACGCCATCCGCGCCGAGGACTTTGACTATGTCGAGCGCGGGAAGAACGCGGACCCCGAGAAGAAGGCGCTCTTCGCGGCGGCCAA
>JAJMSD010000036.1:0-58844 GCA_030558265.1 [Candida] pseudocylindracea
GGACGTGCCCGCGTTGCCGCCGTTGCACATGCGCCACCGCACCGCCATCAAGGGCTCCACCTGGGACGACAAGGTCGAGACCGAGCACGTCGAGTAGCCGTGTCCTGTTTGAGCCCGCCCCGGCGCGCCCCGCGCCGTAGCTTCTGTCTTTGTTAATCCACGCCGAGCGCGATCCCTCCTGCACGCACGCTGCACTCCGCAACGCCCTGCGTCACCCCATCTCCAAGCCGGCGTTTGTTTTTCGACCGCTTCCACTCGGCCGAGCCCCGTGCCCCCAATGCTCCCCGTGCTTGTGCGCCAGTTCCTGTCTGCCGCTCTCCCGCGCGTGCTCCTTGTCGGGTCCGGCGGCGTCGGCACCGTCGCCCTGTACCTGCTCTGGTACAACCGCAAGTGCGAGGTCACCAGCGTGCTCCGCCTGCTGTACACCCATGTGCGCAACCACGGCTTTGAGCTCCGCAGCGTTGACTACGGCCGCGTGAGCCAGTTCCGCCCGCACAACATTGCCCCGCTGGTTGACGTTGCCGTTGCGCAGCACGGGCCCTTCGACTACATCGTCGTCACCACCAAGAACATCCCCGACGTCGAGCGCGTCGAGGACGTGATTGCCCCCGCCATGACCCGCACACCGCTGGGCCCCACCACTGCCGTCTTGATCCAGAACGGTCTCGACATCGAGCCCCCGCTCGTTGCACGCTTCCCCGGCCACACCGTCCTCCTGGGCGTGCTGATGGTCCTGTCCACACAGCACCACGGCCGCGTGAGCCACACCTACCCCGAAAAGGTGCTGGTTGGCTACCACGACAACGGCGTCGACTCCCCAGCCCACCAGCAGCGCGTCGCGGAGCGCTTCATCGACTTGTACGCCACCGACCGCAACCAGATCAGCTACTCGCCGCAGCTCCGCACCGCGCGCTGGGCCAAGCTCGTCTACAACGCCAGCTTCAACCTGGTGTGCGCCTTGACCCAGCTCGACACCGGCCGCATGGTGCTCGCCGGCAACTTGGACACCATGATCAAGCCCATCATGCACGAGGTGGTCGAGTTGGCGCGCCTCGACGGCTGCCCCCTCCCCGACAGCACCATCGACGACATGCTCCAGAGCACCGCCGATGACGACGCGTGGTACGAGCCCCTGATGCTTGTCGACGCCCGCAACAACCGGCCCATGGAGGTCGAGGTCATCTTGGGCCTGTGCGTGCGCGTGGCCGACCGCGTGGGCCACCCGGCACCCACCATCCGTCTGGTGTACCAGTTGTTGCGCAGCGTCCAGTACAAGGTGCTCGAGGACCGCGGCGTGTACGTCTTGCCCAAGCAGCGCCCCGCCGGCCCCGGCGGCTACGAGCAGTTTCGCCAGCGATAGTGCATAGAAATGACGCGTCTCCCCACGCGTCGCGTTTCCCACCCACGCTCTTCATGGCGCCCCAGGAGCTCTTTTCCAACTCGTGCCGCGTGGGCTTCCTGTTGTCGCAGCACCGGGCCGTGGCCGCCTCCACCACCGGGCTTGTCCGCACCGTGCCGCTTGCGGGTGACGCCCCGCCCTCCACCGGCGACATTGTCGCCGATCTCACATGTCTCGCCGTCTCGCCCGGCGGCAGCGCCGCCATCGCCACCAGCGCTGCCGGCGAGGCCTTCTTGGTCGACTTGACCGCAGTTGGCACCGGTGCCGCCGACGTGAAGCTTGCGCGCCTGGCGCTCCCGCTCCGCGCCGCAACCTTCACCCACGGCGACACCCGCTGCATCGTCAGCGGCGACGACAACGAGCTCGTGCTGGTGCGGCTCCCCGAGCACGGCGACCTGGTGCCTGAGGAGCCCCACCCGGCCACCACGACGCCTCTCGCAGACCTGTGCACCGGCGTGCTGTACACTCCCCACGGCGACCGCCTCGCAGTGTCCCTCGCCAACGGCGACGTGGCCATGTACTCGCTCTCTGCGGAGGACCCCCGGCTCGACACCACCTTGCCCAAGGCCGTCACGGCGTACATCTTCCCCGACCCCGGCGAGGATGGCGCCGGCGAGGTGCCGCCGTCCACCACCGTGGCGTGGGACCCGCACGGCGAGCTATACGCCTTGTGCCGGCCCTCGTTGGCGGTGTGGGTCTACCTGCGGGCACACGAGCACGTGCTGTCCATCGACGTCGGCGAGCAGGTGGTTGACCTCCAGTGGTGCCCGTGGGGTCCGTTCCTCGCGGCCGTCACCAAGGGCGGCAACGTGGGCGTGTACAAGATCGAGGGGCGCGGCTCGACCCACCACACCGTGCACGAGGGCATGCTGGCGCCCGGCCCCACGAACCTTGCGTGGACCAAGCTGGAGGCCGGCGAGATCGGCCTCTTGGTGGGCCACCAGCTGGGCCAGATGACTGTGTTGGCGTCGGTTGCCGACGAGGAGACGGCCCCAGCGCCGCGCGACACGGGCGCTGCGTTGTTTGTCGACGATGTGGCGGCGCTGGATGCTGAGGAGGCCAACGCCGACGACATTCTCCTGGACGGCTCCGTGGAGGACGGCTTTGTGATCGATGACGACGGCCGGGGCTATGCAGAGCCCTCCAAGCGCAGCTACGACGAGTTGGCCGAGGAAATGACCCGCACCAAGCGGCGCCCCATTGCCGTGCCGGGTGCCGCCGCCGCTGTCCCGGTCAAGCCATACCTGCCGGGCGCCACGCCGTGGAACAGCGCCCACCGCCGCTACCTCACGCTCAACTCGGTGGGCTACGTGTGGAGCGTGCGTGCGGAGGACGAGGCGCTGCAGCTGGTGACGTGCACCTTCTTCGACCGCAGCGCCCACACGGAGTACTACTTCCAGGACCACGACGACTACGACCTTGCCTCGTTGACACCGTCGGGGTGCCTCTATGCTCGCAGTGCCGCACGGCCCCAGCCCAAGGTGTACTTCCGGCCGCACGCGTCGCTGAGCCGGGTGGAGGCGTGGCTGCGACAGCTCCCGCCGGTGGCAGGCCCGACGATCCAGAGCGTGGCTCTTGGCGACCGCGTGGCGGTTGTGGCCACGGCGCTGGACTACGTGGTGGTGTACTCGGTGCACGGCCAGCTCACGGACATGTTCAAGGCTGACGGGCCTGTCGTGGCGTGTGTGTGCGACGCGGCTGGAGACACGCTCTTGTTGGTGTACGGAAGCGGCAACGACATGCGCTACGCGGTGTATGAACACACGGAGCAGCGCTTCCTCCAGCGCGGGCTCCAGCTCCCGGTGCCGCCGGCCGTGGCGGGCGCGCCGCTCCGCGGGCTCTTTTTCAGCGACATGGGCGATCCATGCGTGGTGGGCCACGACCACGTGCTCCTCGTGCTCAACCGATGGCGCGAGCCGCACCAGGCGGTGTGGACGCCGCTCCTCGACACACGGCAGGCGCTCGAGGCGCACGTCGGCGCGAAACAGCTTGCGGCGTGGCCGGTGGGCATGTACGGCCTGCTGTTTGTGTGCATTGGTGTGCGCATGGACGGCGGCGGTCTCCCTGGGTTTCCGCTCCCGGCGACGACGGAGTTGGAGGTGCGCATCCCGCTCAGCGGCTCGACGGAGGCGGACCCGGAGGAGGAGCTTGTGCGGGCGCGCACGCTCGGGGAGTTGGCGAGCGCGAGCATTGGCGCGGCGGAGGACGTGCCCGCCGAGTGGCAGGACCGGCTCGGGGACCACGCGGTGGCGTACGACCGCGCCGCATTGCAGTTGTTCATTGCGGCGTGCCAGGACACGCAGACGGCGCGCGCGGTGCTGGTGTTGGCGTTGCTCCGGGACGACCGCAGCTTGAGCGCGGCGGGCAAGATCGCCGAGCGTTTCGGCTACACCAAGCTCGTGACCCGCATTGCGCGCATGCGCGAGGAGATGATGGCGGAGCAGGAGTAGCGCGTGCGGGGCGGGGCGCCGCCGGCTCGCGCAGCGTCCGAGCCGCAGCCGCGGGAACCACGAGCGCCGCGCGATCGGCGCGCTGCACAAGTCTAAGCCACGCATCTACGAGCAATGCTGCATCCACACCCACTCTTTTGTGGATGGCGGACGACGGCACCACGACGCCCGAGTGGCTCCGGCCGTTGGACGACGCGGAGCTCTTCCCGCGGTTGCAGCTGTGGACGCTGCGCGAGCTGGCGGCGCCCCACGACGCGTGCGCAACCTACGCGTACGACACGGTGGTTGAGAACCAGCGCGGCATGTTTCTTCTTGGCTACGCCATGTTCCTGGCGCACCAGCGGTGGAGCGTGTGCGACCCGCCCGCATTCCAGGTGGTGCGCAACGAGCAGGAGATCCCCGTGCCCCAGACCCACGGCGTGCACGAGCTCACGCAGATCCCGCTCCCGGACTTGGGCTGGGAGTGGGAGTGGCCCGAGTGGCGCGTGCTCATGGCGGGCGACGTCGACGAGCAGGGCTGGTGCTACCTGTGGGTGCGCTTCCAGTCGCAGCACTGGAGCGGGCGCTACCGCCTTGGTCGCTTCGTGCGGCGCCGCATCTGGACGCGCTTGCGGGTGCACCACGGCCCGTGCGCCAGCCAGAGCGAACTGCAGGCCGCGCTGCGGGTGTCCTCGGCACGCAAGCGGGACCGGTGGTGGGGGCAGGTGCCGCGCGTGCACCGCCGCCGCGTCCACACGCACGGGGCCATTGCCATGTCCGACCACGACGACGCAAGCGAAGTGGCCAGTATAGGCAGCTCACAGGCGTCGACCGCACTGGGGCCGCCGCCGCAGCTGTCGTCCGCTCTGCCGCTGCCCGTCCCGCTCCCGCTCCCGCTCGCGGAGCTCCCGGGGTATTTGCGACTGTTCCCGTTGGACCGCATGCGCACCGACGCGCTCGGCCAGCAGCTCGCGGCCATGGACGAGGAGCAGCTTGCCGCGGCAGGACGCGTGCAGACGCTCCAGGAGCTCCTCGGCACCTACACATACGACGCACTGCGCGCGGCGCTCCCGCAGGCGCTCCGCCGGGCCACCAGCGAGCACGCAAGCCGCGCTGCCGTCGAGGAGCTTCTCGAGAACGTGCTTCTCCTCACGAGCGCCGACGCATAGGCCACGGGCAAGCCGCGCAGGGGCGTCCACACGCCCAGCCCCTCCCGCGAGCACCCGGCTGGCCGCCCGCGCTCCTCCGGTGCAGCAAATGCAGCAGCGCGGATAAAAAATGTCACACACGTCCACCAAGCAGCTTGCACTCCTTCTGATGGCGGCGAACCTACAGCAGGACATTGCGGCGTGCTTTGATCACATTGCGGAGCCCCTCGACAGCGTGGCCAAGTGCCTTGAGGCAGGAACCGAGTCTGCCGACGCGTTGGACGACCGGCTCAGGGCGCTGCTTGCGCACTTGGAGCAGCTCCGCGACCACGTGAAGCAGTGGCACGTCGGCGCAGACGTGCGCGAGAAGATCACCGCGCCGTCGGAGCCCCGCTCGAGCGACATGGACATTCTCAAGCTGTTGAAGAAGCCGCAAAAGAAGCAGCACGCCAAGTTGCTCTCACGGCGAGTGTTCAGCGAGCTGGCACCGTCGCTGCTGGCTGCCGCCGAGGAGCCCGAACAGGAGATACGCACCGCTCCGACGCCGCAGCAGTCGCGTGTGCGCATTCAGGTGGCGTCTGGAGGCACGCTTGCGCGCCACCAGAGCTCGTCGCCGCTGCCGGTGCTTGCCAACTCCATTCTCCGGCCCGCGGCGCCTCCGGCAAAGCCCGCTCTCAAGTGGGCCGCAGCCGCTGCGGCGGGCTCTGCGGCGGCACACCCTGTGCTCCCACCGGCGCCGCCGGCCGCGCCACAGCCAGCCACGGCACCGGCACCGAGTGAGCCCGCACCCGCATCTGCGGCCGCGGCCGCACCCGTCCAGAACTCCCCTGAGCACCCCCAGCAGCCGCAGGGGGCACCCCCGGCGGAGCACGAATTGCCCACAGTTGTCCCGGAGGCAGTGCCTCTGCAGCCGGCTGTGCCGCTGCCGCCGGCAGCGCTGCAGGGAACAGGCCCGTTGTTTGTGGACCCGCCGCTCGGCCAGTTGACGAGTGAGGAGCGTGCGCTTGTGCTGGACGCGGCCGTGACGCTGCTTCCGCCGGGCCTCCAGGCCATGGTGGCGGAACGCGTGTTTGTGGCGGCGTGCGAACAGCGGTGCACCCCCGGACTCGTGGACGGATGCGTGCCCTACAGCTGGGCGTTTGTGCCGTACCGCTTTCTGCAGCTCCCGCTCGAGTTGCCGGCCGACTACCACCCCAACACAGACCTTGTGTTCTACGCCGGCAAGTGGAATGCTCTCCGCGGGGCGCTCGGCAGCGCTCCGGTGCCACCACTGTGGACGCCGGACCTGCCCGACACGTTGGTGGCGCTCTTCTTCGGCTACTACTACAGTCTCACCCGGCCCGAGAAGCGGCTCGCGGCGGAGTTGCTCGCCAAGGCGGGCTGGATCTTGAACAACAACCGCACGTGGTTCCAGCGTGTGGGCCAGGCACAGGCCATGCCCGGCTTCGAGGTGGGCAACTACCGCATGTTCGACGTGGCCAGCTGGAACGTGGCGGAGCGGCCCAACTTCAAGCTTGAGTATGATTCATCTCCCGAATTAACGATGTAAGCGGCTCTCCACGTCCGTGTCGAGCACCTCGTACGTGACGGGGGCGCGGCGGCTCCTGCGCGTGCGGGGATGCTGCTGCGGCAGCGCCGGCTCTGGGTGCATGCCCAACCGCGCAATCAACTGGCGCACGCTGTGGAGGCTCGCCTCAGGCTCTGCCACGTCCACGTCGTTTTGCTTGCGCGTGGGGATGTGCTCGCCCGCAAACAGCACGAGGTCTCCGAGCTCCGCGTCGCTCACGGCGCACTCCTCGGGATACAAGGCGTTCACCACGTGCACGTGGAGCGACAGGGCGTTGTGGCTCAGCAACTCGACGGCAGTGCGGATCCTGGCGTTGGCAATGTCGCGCGGCGTGGCGCGCTGGAGCATGGGCGCGCTGCACACGGCGAGAGCCGTGGCAAGACGGGAGGCGGTCGCCCCGGGAGGGGTTGAAAGCGGTGGTTCTGTGGGGACGGGTGCGGCTGCCGCAGACGTGCTGTTCGGAGAGGCGTTTCCAGGGTCCAGGAGAGCGCCCACCGCCGGATCCATCTCAATCATCTCCACATCGCTCTCCTCCTGATCCTCCGTCTCCTGCCTCGCCACACCGCCCGCCACCTGCTGCGCGTGCAACTCGAGGAGCGTTTGCTGCAACTGCAGACGGTACTCCTGCGTCTCCTCCTCCTTGAACGGCACGCTGTCCTGGGGCACGTTCGCGCCAAACGGCCACCGCTTGTATCCGTTCCAAAACTGCAACACCTCGCTCGGCGCACTGAGAAACTTGTGGACGTTGTAGATGACGTGCACCCCGCAGTCGTTGAAGTTTGGCTGCGGCCGCACCGCGCCCTTGCGGATCGAAATCTGGTGCTGCACATCCAAGATCTGGAACCCGTAGCGCGCCTCGATGTACAGCAGGAGAAACCGCCGCAACGGCACGCGGAGGTTGCGGTGGTCCTGGTCAAGCAGGTCCACAATGTAGATGGTTGCCCGCGGGAGAAGCTTCTTCATCTCGCGGCGCACCTGCACCGGCGCGTCCAGCCGCACCTTCTTGCTGCGGAGCGGCATGGGTGCAAGCGGGATGAGCCCCACGTTCTGCGCCGGGTCCGCCTCCGGCGCCGCAGGGCTCTCGCCACCAGCCTCTGCCAGGCTCTGCGTCGCCGAGATGGGCGAGTGGCTGGTGAAGCGCTGCAATCGGACCTGCATGCGCTTGTAGTCAGCCGTGCACGTCCGTGTCTCGAGCAAGTTGGGCAACCCCTCCATCACCGCCCAGAACCAGTGCGACTTTTCGTTGATGGGAAGGATCACGTACTTGTAGTCGAGGAGCCGCACCTTGTTGAGCCACAGCTCCACGTTGGCGTAATAGTCCATGTTGGCCGGCGGCAGCACGTCCACCACATCCGAGTCGCCCCCGGGCGTCATCCACTGGCCCATCAACTTGGGAAAGAAGAAGGTGCTGAACGTGTACACCTCCAGCCGAAGACACCACCCGGCGCCAATGGCTCTGTCCATGTTCCAGCGGATAAAGAACTCCACCAAGTTGTCGTTGAGCCACTCGTTGTTGTAGAGGCACTTGAAGTCCGCCCTGGTGATGGACATTTTGCTCCGGTCGCCGAAGGTGTGCGTTAGCGGCGGATCAAACGAGGCAATGATGCGCTGGGTCTCTGCCGAGACTGTGTCGGCCGAGTGTGGCAGCAGCAGCATCGCCAGGGCCACCGCCTCTGACGCGGGCGAGAGCGGCCGCAGCGGCTCCGCGGCCGGCTCGGAGCCGTCAAACGAGTCCACCACCACCACCGGTGTGGGCCTCTGGCGCAGCAGCCGGAGCAGCCGCTCGCTCGGCGGCGGGCGCGTCTCGCCTGCCAGCGCCGCCCGCCGTCCGTACACGCGCTTGACACCCGGCGTCGGCGACACGGGCTTGGACAAGACTGGCATCAGCGCCTGGGGCCGCAACGCACGCGCGGGGGAGCGGGTGTCTGCGGAGGGGGGAGCGGTGACGATCCCGGCAAAGAGCTGGTCAAACTCGCTCCAGGACTCCACCTGTGTGGCCGGAACAGACGTTTCTGCCGCCACCGACCGGTACATGTCGCCCGTGCAGTCGCCGTCGCAGAGAATGGCGCTGGGCCGGTCGGGGCGTGCGGCCATGCGCACCACAAACATCACCAGCGGCGTGGCCAGCGGCGAGGCCCATATCTGCTGCAAGTCCAGCCGCTTCACGGCGTAGAGCACCTGGTCGTGCTGCACGAGCGCGAGGATGCGGGGGTGTAGCTCAATCTGGATTGGCCTGCTGAGGGCCACGGGCTGGCCGTCGATCGACGCGCGGTCCACGGGCCACCGCATGAGCACGTATTCCGGGTTGTACTCCACGCTGGCGCCGTTGATGTCGGGGATTGTCGCGGCCCGGGGTGTTTGCGGCCGGCTCTGCGGGGTGGCCGACGCTCGGGAGCGCGTGGGGGTGGTGCCTGTGGCCAGCGGCACCACGCGCACGTTTGTGGCGAGCAGGGCGTCGATCCCGCGCGTTGGTGTGTGGGTGCGGGACAGCGGCGGCGCCAGCGTGTCGTGGTCGGCTGCACGGTGGCCCGGGCGGTCGGGGGAGGTGGAACGAGCCAGCCGCCCCCCGGGGGACCTTCCCAGAGACGGCTGCTTCTGCACGCCGCCGCCGGACTCGGACAAGCCCTTCAAGCGCGCCGCGTGCGGGTGCGCAGGGCCGCGGCGGCGCACGCCCGGAGACAAGGTGCCAAGATCCAGCCGGGGCTCCACCAGCAGGAGCGGGACGCCGGTCGGCAGTCTCAGCATGCGTGGAGCAGGGAGCAGGCGGGAGAGCGGACGGGACGGCGTGTGGGGGTCGCGACGGGTGTCCGCGACTGGCGCTGCGTGGTGGCCAGAAACGAGGTCGGCGTGCGGAGACCAGAAGCGTGGTCGTGCGGGGGCCGGAAACGAGACGGGCGTGCGGCCACCAGCCGCGCGGACGTGCGGGGCCGAAGCGCGGCGGCTGTTGCGCGGGCGCGTGCGTGCCAAGGCCAAGAGGCGTGACTGCAGCGAGGCTAGGCGCCCGGTCCGAGTTTATTTTGGGCGCGGGGCTGCCTTGAAACCGGGCACAGAAGCAAGACGCGTCGTGCTGCGTGCGCCGTAAAATCAGCAGGAGCCGCCGCCCTGTCGTACTGTGCCCCTCTGCGACAGATCCCGTTGCAGCGGACGTGGCTCTTCCCCTGGCTACCCATGACCTCTCTTAGCCTGTCGCTGCTGGTGCGGCGGATGGTGGCGGGCCTCGGCAAGCCCCGCCTCGCCCGGGTGCTTGTGCTGGTGGTGTTGGTGCTCGCGGCGCTCCACCTCGTGTTGCTGGCGACCGGCAGCCACGGCGCGCTTCCGGGCGGCGCGGCGATCAATGGGGCGCTCAAGGACCTGGCGGAGGCCGTGTTCGGTGCCCGGCCGACTGGCGTCCCGGACCCTGTTGGCGACCGGTTGCGGCAGACGCTCCGCCCCGACACGAACCCGCCCATCATCGACAACACCGAGTCGCGCAAGCAGGTGTTGGCCAAGACGAACCCGACGGACCGCAACGGGGCACGGCAGCGCGCCGGCGCCAAGTTTTTCGGCGAGCACCTCGCGGCTCTCGCCAAGGCGGCGCCCAAGTCCGGACCGCTCCGCGACTACCACCTGGACCTCCGGATCGAGTCGCCCGGGTACGACGCAATCCAGACGTACGAGCTCACGGAGGAGTACCTCGACAAGTTCCTCAAGGTGAGCCAGAAGGACGTGGAGCTGCTCAAGACGCTGCACGGGCAGGCGGTGGCCCTGCTCCCGTTGCGGGCGCCGGGCGGCTTGTACAAGGGCAACGGGTACGTGTATGTGGGCGGCGGCAAGTTCAGCTGGCTTGCGTTGCTCCTGATCAAGAAGTTGCGGCTGGTTGGTGCGACGCTCCCGGTGGAGGTGCTCATTCCCTCGCCGGAGGAGTTTGAGGCCGACTTTTGCGGACGGGTGCTCCCGGCGTTGAATGCGCGGTGCATCCTGTTGCAGGACCTGTTGGGCAAGGAGGTGTACGAGCTGCACACGTTCAAGGGCTACCAGTACAAGCTGCTTGCGTTGTTGGTGCTGCTGTTCCAGAACGTCATGATGCTCGACGCGGACAACTTCCCGTTGCACAACCCGGACCCGTACTTTTCGCTGGCGGTGTTCAAAAAGCACGGTTTGATCACCTGGCCCGACTTTTGGAAACGCACCACGCTGACCAAGTTCTACGAGGTGGCCGGCATCAAGGTGGACACGACCAAGCGCGCGCGCTACGGCTACAACCACTACGGCGAGTACCCGAAGGAAATGAAGGGCGTGGTGGACGGGAGCATCAAACAGAAGGAGATTCCGTTCCACGACTTTGCGGGCGCCATGCCCAACCCTCTGTGCGAGCTGGGCCAGGTGATGTTGCTGAAGGCGTCGCACCTCCGCGAGTTGTGGCTTGCCTTCTACTACAACATGTACGGCCCGCTGCACTACTACCCGTTGTTCCTGCAGGGCGTGGCGGGCGAGGGCGACAAGGAGACGTTCCTTGCCGCGACGGTGGCGCTTGGCGAGAACTCGTTCTACCAGGTGCTGCGCTTCGTGCGGGCGTTGGGCAACCACAAGGACGGGCGGTTCCACGGGACGGCCATGGGCCAGCACGACTTGCTTGAGGACTACGACTTGGTCACGCACCAGCCCAAGCCCGTGTGGCTGCCGCTGCGCAAGAAGGAGATCAAGGACGCGCGGTTGATGTTTGTGCACGCCAACTTTCCGAAGCTCCACCCCTGGAACTTGGCCCAGGAGCACGAGGTGGTGGACTCGCAGGGCGCGCGCGTGCGGCTCTACGGCTTTGACGTGCTGCTGCTGCAGCAGTTGGGCAGCGACGTGGAGATGGAGATGTACTCGGCGATGCGCATGTTCTTGTGCGAGCTCGGCTTGGAGTTTGCCACGTTCAAGCACATCTCGCGGCGCGACTTGTGCCAGGAAATCACGTCGCAGCTCGAGTACTACGCGGAGACGAGCCTGCAGATGGCCACGGACTAGGCGCGGGGCCGCCGTGGCGACGCGCTGCCCAATCGGCAGCCGGCGTCGTGCCCCGCCCATAGTGACTTTTCCGCTTTTTCGGCATCCTTCCGCCACCTTCCTCCACCATGCTCCGCGCCTCGAGAGCGATCAGCAAGCGCACGGCCGCGCCGGTGCGGCTCTTTTCGGCCGCGCGCGCTGCGTACAACCAGCCGCAGAAGTCGCCGATGCAGGTGTTCTACGAGACGTTCAAGCTGGAGGTGCAGAAGCTGACGGAGTTGAAGGACAACATCAAGGCGCTCCAGGACGAGACGGGGCGGATGGCGGAGCTGGACTCGTTCAAGCGCGCCATGGACGCGTACAACAAGGCGCAGGAGGGCTCGCTGAAGGCGGGTGAGGCGCTCCGCAAGACGGGCGAGGCGGTGGGCGACGTGGCGTACAAGGCGTGGGAGCTGCCGGTGGGCCGCGCCACGCGCACGACAGTCGTCAAGACCGCCACGACGATCGACAAGGCGATCGACCCGGTGCGCCAGACGAAGGCGTACAAGGAGGTGGCGAACGTGATCGACGACGGGCTGCTGGTGGCGTACGGCGGCTACGTGACGAAGGAGCAGCGCGAGGCGTTCCGCAAGGCGCAGGCGGAGCACAACCGCCAGCGCAAGGTGGTGAAGGCCGACGAGAGCGCCGGCACCGAGGTGGTGACGACTGACTACGAGGTGAGCGGCGAGCTGTTTGGCCAGAAGTGGGAGACGTTCAAGCAGACACTGCCGGTGGGCCGCCGCGTGGCGGACTTGGGCGTCAAGTTTGAGGAGCTGGAGAACGGCTTGGTGCTGGTGGTGCGCACGGTGATCGACAAGGTGGGCGGCTTTTTCTTCACCGAGAGCGAGAGCGGCAAGGTGTACCGTCTGTTCAAGCAGATGGACCCCACCTTCACGCTCGACCAGTTCCAGAAGAACTTGCGGCTGTACATTGTGCCCGAGTTGCTCGAGGCGTACGTCAAGAACGACGACCGCGTGCTCAAGCAGTGGCTCAGCGAGGCGCCGTTCAACATCTGGCAGGCCCACACCAAGCAGTTCACCGAGCAGGGCTTGTTCTCGGACCTGCGCATCTTGGACATCCGCGGCGTGGAGGTGCTGCTGGCCAAGATGCTCCCGCCCAACGACGTGCCCGTGTTGGTGGTGAGCTGCCGCGCGCAGGAGATCCACCTCTACCGCAAGGCCAAGACGGGCGAGATTGCCGCCGGCACGTTGGAGAACATCCAGTTGAGCACGTACGTGATGGTCTTGACCCGCGATCCGGAGCAGTTGGACAACCCGGAGACCGAGGGCTGGAAGGTGTTGGAGATGGTGCGCGGGGCGCTGAGACTGTTCACCTGAACAAGCGTTTGCATAGTTGTATATACGTGGGTTCGCCCACCATCAACGAGCTTATGTACACTCACGCCGGCGGCTGCGGCGCCTTGGGAGGCTCCTCCTCTGCGTCGGCCTCGTCCAAGCTCAACTTGTCCTTCGGGTGCATCACGTTGCCCTCGCCCTCGCTCTTGATCAACTCCTCCTGCTCCTTCAACACCTCGAGCTTCGTGGTGCTGTCGGCCGCCGCCTCGCCGCCGCTCACGTTCAACGCCGTCTCGTGGTACAACTCCTCCGGGATCGACAGCAACACCGCCGCGAGCGCCTCGTACACCAGCTCCTGCAGATTGTCGCCGGCGTGCGTGTATGCCGTGCTCAACACCAACAAGGTCGACGGAATCTTGTCGCGCAAGCGGAGATCCAACCACTGCTGCAACTGTCCGCGCAACACGTCGCCGGGCACCGACATGGTGCGGATGCCGCGCTGGCGGCACGCCTGCTGCAACTCAGGCAACAGCAACAGCTCCACGCCCTCGTAGTCGATCGTGCGGTCGTCCTTCTTGATCGTGAGCATCCGGTGGCGGATGCGGTAGCGCAACAAGTGCGGGTTCGTGCCAAACACGCTGAGCTGGATGTACTTGCTGAACGTGGCCAACTGGTCGCGCAGCAAGTTGTCCAACACCGTGTCGTCCTTGAACAAGCGCGCCACCGTCAACAAGGTCTGGCGGGCCTCCGGCAGCATCTCGTGCGCGCCGCCAATCGCCGTCAGCAGAGCGCGGCACGCGCTGAAAAAGTCACCGAACGCCTGGCGCTGCTCCGGCGTCACGTTCAGCGGCAACTGGAGCTTGGTCTTGGCAAGAATGCCGTTCAACGTGTGGCTCAAGTTCTCGCGCAGCTTGCCGAGGAGCTTCAACTTCTTTTCCTTGGTCAGCTTCAGCTCGTACGTCAGCGGCAACAAGCCGGGGAAGAGCTTGAGCGCGAACGGGAGAAGCAACTCGGCAAACGGCACAATCACAAACATCAGGAACGGCACCAACCGCACCAAGTCCACCGTCGTGCGCTCGAGCTGGCGGTACTCGCGGCGCGTGAGCCCGTACCCCTTGGCCATCTTGAACAAGAGCTTGGTCAGGATCTTGACTTCCAACCCGAGGAGCTTGGTGCCGTTCCAGTAGAACTTGGCCTCCTTGGCGATCTTTTGCCCGAGCAGCAACTTGGGAGGAGCGTCGGCGGGCTTGGGCACCACCTCCTGCGCGGGCTTGGGCACCACCTCCTGCGCGGGCTTGGGCACCACCTCCTGCGCGGGCTTGGGCACCACCTCCTGCGCGGGCTTGGGCACCACCTCCTGCGCGGGCTTGGGCACCACCTCCTGCGCGGGCTTGGGCACCACCTCCTGCGCAGCCTCCCGGCGGCCGGGGCCCAGCGCGTAGAAGCGACCAGCCGCAACCAGACCAACACCCGCAGGACAGAGCCCGGGGCCCGCGCTCCACACCACGCGCCGCGCGCGCCGCGCACACACACGTGTGGCGAGAGGAAACATGGGATGCGGGCGCAAAAAACCGGTGGCGGACGCCGATCGACCGCAACCCAGCGATGGGCACAACGTGGCCTATGTACAATGCCTAGGCGGCGGGCCCCGGGGCCGGCGCGTCGGGGTCCAACACCCCGCCAATGTACTTGTTGAACGCGTCGTTCTTCTCCTCGAACGGCCGCGGGCCCAACAAGCGCAACATGTCGTCGCGCGTGATCACCTCCTTGCGCAACAACTCCTCCGCCACCAAGTCCACCAACGCGAGCTTTTCCGTCAACAAGGCGCGGCACTGCGCGTACGCCTCGTCGATCATCCGCTTCACCTCCAGGTCGATCATCTGGCCCGTCGCCTGGCTGAACGGCTTTGTCACCTTGAACCCCTGCTGGTCGTCGCCGGCGTACAGCACCTCGCCGATCTTGGGCAGCATGCCGTAGTGCAACACCATCGCACGCGCCATGCCCAGAACCTTGCGGAAGTCGTCCTGCGCGCCAGCCGTCACCGTGTCAAAGTGCAACTCCTCCGACACGCGCCCGCCGAGCGTCATCACCATGCGCTGGCGGAACTGCTCCTGCAGCACCAAGTACTGGTCCGGCGGGAGGTACTGGGCGTAGCCGAGCGCACTCGGCCCGCGCGGCACAATCAGCACCTTCAACAACGGGTCGGCAAACTCGAGGAACCAGCCGCAGATGGCGTGGCCCGCCTCGTGGTACGCCACCGTGCGGCGCTCCTCCTTCAGCAACACCCGCAGCCGCTTCTCCATCCCGGCAATCACACGCTCGATCGCCAACTCAAAGTGCTTGTACTCCACCAGCGGCGCGTTCTGCCGCGCCGCCACCAACGCCGCCTCGTTGCACGCATTCGCAATGTCGGCGCCGCTGAAGCCGGGCGTGAGCGCCGCAAGACGCCCGCACAAGGCCTGCACCGCCTCCGGCACGGGGTCCTCCGGCAGGTGCGCAATCGTCTTGCCCTCCAGGTCCAAGTTCACCTTCAACTTCAACTTTTCCGCGTGCAACTGGAACATGGCCTTGCGTCCCTCGATGTCGGGCACGTCCAAGTACACGTGGCGGTCAAACCGGCCGGGCCGCAACAAGGCCGGGTCGAGTGCCTCGGCACGGTTGGTGCCCGCCAACACAATGACGTGCTCGCCCAGGTTGAAGCCGTCCATCTCCACCAAGATCTGGTTCAACGTGGCCTCTTTCTCGTCGTTGCCGCCCATGGCACCGGCACCGCCGCGCTTCTTGCCGATGGCGTCGATCTCGTCGATGAAGATGATCAGCGGCGCCAACAGGCGCGCCTCCTTGAACAAGTCGCGCACGCGCAGCGCACCCACACCGACAAACATCTCGACAAACTCGGAGCCCGACACCAGGAGGAACGGCACGCCGGCCTCGCCGGCCGTGGCCTTGGCAAGAAGCGTCTTGCCGGTGCCGGGCGGGCCGCTCAAGACGGCACCGCGCGGGATGCGCGCGCCCAAGCGCTCGTAGCGCTGCGGGTCCTTGAGAAAGTGCACAAACTCGACAATCTCCTCCTTGGACTCGTCGCAGCCCACCACGTCCTTGAACATCACCTTGACGTCCGTCTCGGCGTTGAAGCGCTTGGCCTTGGACTTGAACTGGTTGAGGATGCCGCCGGGCCCCATGCCGCCCATGCCGCCGCCCTTCAGGGCCATCGAGCGGTTGAGGTAGATCAAGCCGCCGATGATCAACACGGTGGGCACAAAGGGCATGAGGTACGCCGCCAACGGCGTGGAGCGGGTGTAGATGACGGGGATGCGGTCCAGCAGGGGGATCTCCAACTTGTCCTGGACCAGCGCCAACTGCTCCTCAAACACCTCGATCAGCCCGATGTTGAAGATGGCAATGGGGAACGGGCCGTGGGGGCCCTGGGTGCCGGGGATCAACTTGGCTTGGACGTGCAAGCCGTTGTCGACGACGATCTCCTGCACGAGTCCCTTCTCGAGGTACTTGGTCTTGAAGTCCTGGAAGGTGAACTGCGCGTCGTTTGCGGGCGCATTGAAGAACATGTAGTAGCCGAGCACCACTGCGAGCAGCACCACGGTGGAGACGCGGAACTGGCTGGAGTTGAAGTAGTTCTGGAGAGGGTTCTGGGGCTGCTGGTTGGAGTTGGACAGCATCTTGGGCTTGGACAGCTTGGACGGCCCTGCCTTGTCCTCCTTCTCGCCGTCCTTCTCGCCGTCCTTCTCGCCGTCCTTCTCGTCCCTCGGCTTGCTAGGCTCCGTGGCGTAGTGGCGGCGGAGAGCAGGCAGCACAGAGCACCACGCACGGGCGTGCGCCGGCAACACACGGGCACCCACGCCCGCACCCCCCGGCGCCACCCGCACGGCCCACGAGACGCGGCCCCTCGCAACGGCGCGGAGAGAAAGCATGGACGGCAACGGCGAGCGGATGGCGAATCCTCAGCAGCGCGTGCAGGACACACCCGTGCACCTTTGCGGCGGCGCGTTACCCGGCCGCGCGCGCATCCGTGCACCCGTGCACCCGTGCACCCGCTGCGGGCGGCTGCGGCGTGCTGCACACGGCGCCGGTTGGAGGCGCGATAGGCTTTGCGCTGGTTGTTAAGGGCTGGAATGCGCTGGCGCAGGGGCGTGGAGCGGGCCCAACAACCGGGCGGCCTAGCGGGCGGGGCGTCGTCTGCGCGCCTGCGCTGTTCCGCGCGCCGTGCCTCCGTGCTTGCCTCGGCGCTTCTGTTGCTTGTGTGGCTCGCGCTGGCCGGGATGGTGGACCTGCCGCGCATTCCCATGGCGCGCGTGCACGCGCACGCGCTCGCCGACAAGCCCCAGGACTTCTGGGACTACCGCGGCTTGCAGATCCACTGGCACCCGCAGGATGGGTACGAGGTGCTCGAGCAGCTTGGCCGCGGCAAGTACTCGCAGGTGTACGCCTGTGTCGACACGCGGCGGCGTGAGCAGTGCGCCATCAAGGTGTTGCGGCCGGTGCGCGAGCTGAAGGTGTTGCGCGAGGTGCGCATCCTCGAGGTGCTCGCGGACGGGCCGCACGTGGTGCAGCTCCTCGACTGCGTGGCCTCTGCGAGCACGGGCTTGCCGGCGCTCGTGTTTGAGCTCGTGCGCGCCGTCGACTGGCGGCAGCTCGTGCCGCGGCTTGCGCCGTCCGAGTTCCGCTGCTACATGCACCAGCTCCTCACGGCGTTGGCGCACGCCCACCGCAACGGCGTCATGCACCGCGACGTGAAGCCGCTGAACGTGTTGGTGGACCCGCGCACGCGCGAGCTCCGGCTCGCCGACTGGGGGTTGGCCGACTTCTACCACCCGCAGACGGCGTACAGCGTGCGGGTCGCGCTGCGGCACTACAAGCCGCCCGAGTTGCTTGTCGGGATGCACTACTACGACTACTCGTTGGACATGTGGCTGTACGGCTGCATGCTCGCGGGCGCCGTGTTTGGCAAGGAGCCCTTCTTCAACGGGTCAAGCGACGCCGACCAGCTCCGCGAGATCGTCCTGGCGGTGGGGCTGGCGCCGCTCGACCGCTACTTGGAGCGGTACGGCTTGCAGGTGGACGCCGGCGTCATGCCGACGGGCGAGTGGCCCGAGCGGGCGTGGTCGGAGCTTGCGCGGGGTCTCGACGGGCCGCACGTGGACGCGGCCGCGGTGGACTTGGTGGAGCGGCTTGTGCGCGTCGACCCCGCGGAGCGCTGGAGCGCGGACGAGGCGTTGCAGCACCCGTGGTTTGCGCTGGTGGATGCCGACTGCGGCCCCAGGGTCCGTGCGACGCTCTAGCGCGGACGCATGCAGCAGCATCGGGGACCGCGCGCCGACTCCGTGCGGCCGCCGGGGCCATACCGGAAGCACCGTCCCGGCGGCACTCCCGCCACCCGCACAATGGCCTGCGCTTCCGTGCCGCCTGTACAAATGCCGCGGATTCAGCCGCGGGCGCCACCGCCGATCCTGAGACTGAAACTAAGAGACAAGCCGTTGCTGCGCCCCCGCGTCCCGGCCGCCCTGCCTTCCCGGCCGCCCCGTCCCCGTGCCGCCCCCGTGCCCGTGCCCGTGCCGCGCGCCGGCTCTGTCGTGACTGCGATCGCGCGATGCTGCATGCTGCACGGCGGGAATGGACGTTACCCGGCCGTCCACACCGACGCGCGGATCGGCCCCTGAGCGCGCGACGGCCTGGGGCGGGGTCCGGGGCCGTCGCGACGCGGGAGCGGGAGCCCGGGGCCGCTGCGGGCGGCCGTATTGCGGCGGCACACACGCGTCACTCGGCTCGCGGCAGCCACCATGACGTCGTCGTTCCCCGCGCTTCACTCACAGCTGGCTGGTCCCTCCCGGCGCCCATTGTCCAGGACGCTGCATGCACGTGCTATGCGCCGTGACGGTGGTGGCGCGGGCGGCCGGCGGGGCTCGCAGAGCGCGGCGGGCCCCGCGGTGCGCGCGCTAGCGAGAGCGCCGGCCGCGGGGCCACGCGCGCCGCCCGTGCGACCCCGCCGCGCTCCGTAGCCGTCCCAACGCTCCCGTATTTGTACAGCTCGTGACAACGACCCGCTGCGCCATGCATGCATGCGCATGTACCGGTCCTCCTCTGCCCACCTGCGGGCCGCCGGATGTGGCGGCGGGGCTGCTGACAAACCCGCGGTGCACCCCTCTGCATCGGCCTCCACGAGCACTGCATTCTCCTGGCCGCTGCGCTTCTCGCCCCGCACCCGCTCGCCGCCCCCCCGCCCTCGTCTTCCCCGTTGCCGGTCACCGCACCCCAACGTCCCGCCCAGCGCATTTTTTCCCGCTCACCCCCGCAGCGTTCCTTCCGAGCATGAGTCGGCAATACCCCGTGTTCACGCCCGCGCAGCAGGGCGCCCCGGAGCCGCCGTGGGCGCCGGCCGGCGACCTGGCCAGCGTGGCGCCGCTCCCCTTTGGCGTCGGCTCGTCGGTCGTCGCTCCCTTGGCTGTGGCGCCACACGTGGTCGGCGACGTGCTCCCCGGCCCGCCGCCGGCGCTCCACGCGGTGCCGCCGGTGGACCCGCACAGCGCCGTGCCGGTGCTGCTTCCGCCGCCGCCCGCCGTGCCCTCGGGCATGGCCGCCTCCGTCGCCGCCCCCCTCCCGGAGGCGTCGATGCAGGACCTGTTCTTGGACATGTTCCACGGCCCCGGCGACCGCTACTACCTCGCCACGAACCCGCCGGTGTTCGAGCCGGGCTTGCTGGACGGCACCGAGTACCCGCGGCGGCGCCGCGTGTCGATCAGCAACGGCCAGATTGGCCAGATCCTCGAGTTGCTGCACGCAAACTACACACAGCCCGCCACGCCGGTGGAGGTGCCGGTGGAGTACAAGTCCGGGGTGAAGACAGAGGACGATTTGGATGGGTTGCAGGTCAACAACAACGGCGTCCCCCAGCACCAGCTCTTCTACGGCAACGAGATGATCTTCAACCCGCACGGCGGTCCGATCCGGGGCACCGCCGCGTGGAAGCGCGCGCGCTTGTTGGAGCGCAACCGCGTGGCCGCCAGCAAGTGCCGCCAGCGCAAGAAGAACGCACAGGAGCTGTTGGAGCGCAACGCAGAGTTGTTGCAGGAGGATAACTTGCGGTTGCAGTCGCGCGTCACGCGGCTCCAGGGCATTGTCGACAAGTACCAGATCATGTTCAAGGAGCACATGGAGTCGTGCAGCCTGGGGAGGAACTCCGGCATGCTAGACATGCTCGAGGAGTTGGTGAGAATGGAGCGCGAGTTGGCGATGAAGCTGGGGAGCACGCCGCCGTGAGCCCGCGCGCTCCACTACGGTCCGCCCCGCCGCACCAGGGGCCCGGCGCTGGGGCTGTGCCGGTTGATAGATAATGTTTCCGCCCTCACAACTCCTTGGACATGTACGGCCCGTCGAGCGTGTAGCCCAAGCGCGCGTAGTAGTTGCGCACGCCGACACCGCTGATGACGCTGATCTTGGCGCTGCCGTGCTCCTCGCGCGCAATGCGCTCCGCCTCCTCCATCAACAACGTGCCAAAGCCCTGGTGCTGGAACTTGCGCGGGTCGCGCAGGTGCATCGGCACCACCAGCCCGTACACGTGCAACTCGCGCACCAACAGCGTCGGCACCGCCGCGAGCTCCTTGCGGAACGTGTAGCGCTCGGAGCACCGGCGCAAGCGCAACAAGCCAATGAGAATGTCCTGTGCCGGGTCTTCGTACAGGAGGAACGTCTCCCAGCCGCCGTTCGCGGTGTAGTCGCGGCGCACCAACTCGACCTGGTCCGGGTGCACCTTGTGGTGCACCTCCTGGATGCCCACCTCGCGCGTGCGGATGTCGCGGCACTTGGTGCCAAAGTCCTTCATGCGTGCCAACGCCAACTCGCGCAAGTTGCCGTTCTCCACGCCGCTCGTCACCAACGGCATGGGAATGTCGCGCTGCACGCGGTAGATGCGCGTCCACGGCGGCACCAACGCCATGATGCGGGCCACCAAGTCCACGAGCGCGTTGGCGTTGTACAGCCGGTATTGGCCCGTCTTCCACAACTCGTAGAGCCCCGTGCCGCGGATCACCAACGTCGGGTACAACTTGAGGCCGTCCGTGCGGAACGCCGGGTTCTCAAAGTACTCACGGAACTGCTCCAAGTCGCGCTCCATGCCCACGTTCGGGAGGTCCGGCATCATGTGGCTCACCACCTTGTACCCGGCGTCCTTGGCGTACGCAAACGTCTCGCACACGGCGCGCACCGTGTGTCCGCGGTTTGTGTCGCGCGCCACGTCCTCGTACACCAGCTGCACGCCAATCTCGAGTCGGGTGCAGCCGTACCGGAGCATGTCGTCGAGGTGCACCTCCGTGCAGTAGTCCGGGCGCGTTTCGATCGTGATGCCCACGCACTTGGTGTTCAGCTGCTGCGAGTACGCCACCGCCTCGTCGAGATCGCTCCCGCTGTACCCCGTCAAGGCGTTGTGCAACTGCGTGATGAAGCCCTCGCGGTACTCCACCGGAAGCAGCATGAACGTGCCGCCCATGATGATGTACTCCACCTTGTCGATCAGGTGGCCCAACTGCCGGAGCTGCTCCACCCGCCCGCGCGCCTGCTCGTACGGGTCGTACCGCGCCTGGATCGCGCGCATCAGCGTCGGCTCGTACCCGGTGTACAGCTGTGTCAGATACTCAAAGTCCAGATCGGGCCCGCCGGGACAGTACACGCAGATGTTGCCCGTGTAGGCAATGTGCGGACAGCGGTGCGGCTTGCACATCACCGCCACCACCGCAATCCCCGACGCCGTCCGCACCGGCTTGGCCTTGAGCCGTGGCAAGAGCTGCTTCTTGTGCGCGTCCGGGATCGCGCTGATGATGTCCGTGAGCCGCGGGAGGTTCTTGAGCTTGTAGCGCTTCGCCGTGCGCATGATGAGCTGGTTGAGGTTCACCGTCGCGCTCAGCTCAAGCAGCGCCACCAACTCGAGCAGGATGTCGCCACAGCACTGCGCAAACCGCTCCCGCTCCGGCGCGAGCACCGGCTTGTTCTTCACCATGGAAAAAAAAAACACCGGCGATGAGCAGCGCTTATCAAGCCAAACTGTATATTTCCAAGAACCTACTTTTGCGCGTCCGGACGGGTGTTAGTGGCCCGGCCACGGCACGTGCTCCTCCATGTAGAACTGCAACCCCTCGTCGGGCATGGCCGCGGAGGCTCGGAACATGCCGCGCCGCACCACGCCGCTGCCGGACCGCAGGCCGCGGCGCTGCAACTCCTGCGGCGTCAACAAGTCCGCGAGCAGCAGCGGCACGCAGTCCTCCTCGTCCCAGGCGGAGGCGCGTTCCAGCATGCTCACGTCGTCGTCGTCGTCGAGGATCGCCAGCTCTGCGGCGCCGTTCCAGCCGGCGCCGAGGACAAACGACCCATTGCTGGGCAGGGCAAGGGGCGCGCTTCCCAGCGGCCGGCGGTCAAACACCAGCCACGACGGCAGCCGCTGCGCCAACCGCTGCAGGCGCGGCAGGACGTCTGCCGGGGTGGCGGCCCAGATGCCGCCGGGCGTGTAGCTCGACAGCTGCAGCGGCGCCGCGTGCGGGAGCTGCGGCAGGGTGTGGGCGGAGCGGCGGAGCGAAGGCCGTCTCAGCGCCGGGCTGGCAGGCGACGGCACCGAGACGGCGGGCGACGGCGTGGGCAACTTGGCCTGGGGCGTCGGCGACTTGCTGGGCGTGGAGGCGGACGCGGAGACGGCGGGCGCGGAGGCGGCGGAAGCAGCAGAGGCGGCGGAGGCGGCAGACGCACGCAGCCGCCGCTGGCGGTGCGACGGGCGCGGGTTCACGCGGCGCCCATCGGGGAGGAGGTGGGCAAGCGCGCACTTGGAGCCGAACTTGCAGTTGCCCTTCTGGAAGTACTTGCACGGCAGCAGGTCCAGCAGCGCGTCCGCGTCGTGGCTGAACGGGCACGTGCTGCCCGCCTGGCACAGACCCTGGCGGAAGAACTTGCAGGGCACGTGCGAGAGGTTCTTGTTGGGGGGCAGGCGCGGCGTGTCGCTGCCCAGCTGCCGTCGCAGCAGCAGTCTCGGTCCACTCGGAGGCATGGCCCGCGCAGGTGGCGTTATCGGAGGAGGGGCGGTTACGGGGAGACGCGGCGCGGGACGCTCGGGATGCTCGGAACACGTGGGGGCTCGGACAGCAGCCGGGGAGGGGTTCGGGGACACACGCAGGCACACTCAAACACCGGGGTCGGCCGCGGAAGGAGGCGTGGGGGCGTGCTGGCACGGTGCCGTCTGCGGTCTATTTGGCCATGCAGCACCGATTGTCCTGCGCGATAAGCCGCACCGGCCGCGGGTTGCTAGTGATGCAAGACGCCTCGCACGGGAAAATGACGTTATCGCTACTCATTGTAGTGGAACACCCGGTAGTTGGGGAGCCCCGTCACCTCGTAGCCCAAGCGCTTGGCCATCTTGGCAAAGCCTTCCGTCTCGATCAAGTTGTAGAAGGCAAACGGCGGAAACATGGCGCCGTCGCGGTGCACCTCCGCCTTCACCATCACGCACGCGCCGCCCACGCCGTCGAGCGCCATCTCCGTGTGCACGTCGCCGTTCTTGTTGTAGAAGTGGCCCATCAACGCGCGATACGTGGCCATCTCCGCGTACCCCTCCACGATGATGTCGTCCTTGTCCATCGTGCTGGCAATGCGCAACCCCTCGTCCAGCTCCACCCAGTTGTTGAAGTCGTACGGCCGCGTGTCCATCTCCTTCTTCTCCTCGTTGTAGAAGCGCTGGTGGCAGTTGGCGCTGAGCACCGCCTTGTCGTGGCCCACCAAGTCCTGGACGAGTGTCGGCGGCGTCTCCACCACGTCGGCGTCGAGCCAGAGCACCCACAGCGTGAACGGACCGAGCAGCGTGAACAACAACAGGTTGCGCGCCAACGCCATCTGCAGCCGCCGCTCCTTCTGCGCCAGCAACGCGTGGCGGTCCTTTTCGTTCTGCAGCACCGGCAGCTCCAGGTCCTGCCGCAACACCGTCACCTTGGCGTACCGGCTCCCCAGCAGCTGCACCTTCTTGAGCGCCGCCTCGAGCTTCTTGAGCAGCTCGTCACCCTCCACTGTGCGCGGCACAATGAACCCCAACTCGGTCAACTCGCGCGGGTACGTGAGCGCGAGGAGGTTGTCCCAGTACCCCTGGTAGAACCGCAGCATCGGCAGGAGCACCAACACGCGCTCCTTGTTTGCCAACGCCCGCAGCGTCAGCTCCAACTTGTTCAAGTCGTAGTGCAGAATGTGGTCCCCGGGGAGGTCCCGCGCGTAGTTCTTGGGGCGCGACCCAAACCACCCGTAGTTCTTGGGCGTGTACACGTACTGCGACCCGCTGCCGGGCCGCGACGCCACGAGCCACACCAACACAAGGAGGGCAAGGGGCACCACGAGCGCGAGCGGCTTGCGCTTCACCCGCTGGAGCAACGGCAGGTGGTACTTGGCCATGGACGCACGCAGATCAGGAACCGCCGTTCAGCTGACGTGTATTTTCGTCGATGCCATATTGTTACAGTATGAAAATGCCGGCCCCTGCCGGCGGCGCGCTAGACCGTCTCCGTCTTGCCCTCCGGCGTGAGCGGCCGTGCCTCCGCCTGCTTGAGCCCCGCCGCCACCTTCACCGGCGTGTTGCTCCCGTTGCTCCCCGTGAGCGCCTTCTTCGCCACCGGCGCCGCCTGCGCCGCCTGCGCCGCCTGCGCATCGCTCGCCTTCTGCTTCTGCTCGAGCGCCTGCTGCCGCGCCGCGAGCTTTGCCTGCTGCCGCTGCTGCACCATCTCCCGGAACTGGTCGTACAGCTTGGCAAGCAACATCAGCCCGAACCGGATCGCCTGCGTGTCCTCGGAAATGCCGTTGAGACGCGCCGGGTCTCCCGAGAGCGGGAACCGCCGGCCGTGCTGGAGCGGCGTCGCGTCGCTGTCAAACCGCCACCGCAGATCTGCGCGCCTCACCTCGTCCGCCCGCAGCGCGTAGATGTCGACGCCCTCCGCGTCCTCCTCCTGCGCAAACTCCGCCAACTCCTCGTCCGGCCGCTGCACGAGGCCCCGGCGGTCCACAAACGTGCGCCCGAGACGGCCCACGCGCTTGCGCACCGTGAACAACGGCTCGTGCGCGCCGTGGTCCGCGTGGTCCGACTCCATGAACATGTTCGACGGCTCGCCCAACCCGCTGTCGGCCACCGGTGCACCGCTGCCGTCAAACACCCGCACCTCCAGCTCCGGCGTGCGGCCGGACAAGACGCTGCGGATGTCCTTGTCGACGTAGTTCGACGTGGCCACCTCGAACAACCCGCTCACGATGGCCAGGAACGGCGTGTGCGTCGAGTCGAGCACCTGTGCGCGTTCATGCAGCTGGAACCACGGCACGTACGGGTTGTCGGTGAAGTTGACGTAGCCTTCGTCTGCCTCGCGGCGCTGCGCAAGCTTCTCGTGCACGGCGCGCTTTATGGCCTCGTTCTTCTCCCGCAACACCGTCAGCACCGTGAGCAGGAGGTCGAGGTCGGGCACCTTCAGCGCCGGCAAGCGCACGTACGGCAGCACGCCGTTGCGCAGTCCGTACGCCAGGTAGGCCGCCAGCGCGGCCAGCAGCCCGGTGCGCGCCGACGGCGGTGCGGCCTTGCGGCTGCCAGCCGGGGGCGAGCCACTGCGCTTGGTGCCGCGCCGCGGCGGCTCCTCCTCGATCTCCAGAAACTGGGGGCGCCGCTTCTGCTTGTGGGCAACAAGGTCGTCGTCGTCGCCGCTGACGCCCAACTCGCGCTTGAGGGGCTTGATCTGCGCGCGGAGCTCAAACACCTCCAGCTCGGCTGCAAGGAGCTGCAGGTGTTTGAGCTCGCGGCGCGCAATGAGCAAAACCATGTCGCGGGCGTTGCGGAGCTCTGAGTGGAGGCGGCGCAAGCGCTCGCTGGACTGCTGGTCCTGGCGGCGGGTCTTGCGGGCCTGGCGCAACTCGCGGCGTCGGAAACACACGTACGGGTCCAGGTCGTCCTTCTCCAGCACGTCCTCGAACTTGAGAGTGGGGAAGATGGCGTGGCCGCCGCGGGCAAGCTTGCGGGTGCGCCAGTGGGCGTACACCTGCTGGCCGAACGCCAGGAACAACTCCTTGAGCGGACGGGGCTGGTGAGGCTGCGGCTTGTCGAGTAGGGTGACGAAGGGGTTCTTGAGGCCGAGCTCCAGCTGGAGCTGCAGTTCGAGCGCCGCACTCAGGTCGGTGGGGCGCCGGCCGGCCAGCAGGGCGAGCAACAGCTTGAGCAACTCGTTGTACGCGAGGATGCGGTCGGGATCGGTGGAGAGAAAGGGCTGTTTCTCGGTAATCACCAGCTCCAAGCGGTACATCATGGCCTCGAACTCCGGCTCGGTGCAGGCGGCAACCAGTGCGCTCTTCTTCTGCACGGCGGTATTCATGGTCAGCAAGAACTCCTCGTCCTCCTCGTCCATGTTGTAGGGGCAGCCGCTGGTGTCCTCGACGGTGGAGCTGAACTTGATGTACAGCAGCGGCGAGACGTAGTCGGCGGGGTAGTACTTGGCTGCCTCGGTCCAGACCTTGCTGGCGTCGGGGGTGGGGATGTAAACCTGCTCGACCTTGGCGCCCTGGAGCTTTGCCTGTGCGGCGTCCATGACGGCCTTGAGGTGGTGCTCCTCCTCCTCATGCTTTTCGACGCCGGTCTCAACCACCTGGGTGTCGCGCTGGAGCTCCTCGATCTCCAAGTCGGGGTGCAGCAGCAGCTTGAGCACCTGGAGGCTCTGCTTGGTGGAGATCTTGCGCTGGCGGAAGCGGGCACCGCCGCCGCCGTTCCCCGTGCTGGGCGCCGAGCTGGTGCCCCCGTTGGCGTGGCTCGAGCTCGGAGTGTGGGCCATGGCTGGGGTGCACGGATGGGTGCACGGGTGTGCAAATTTTCACACGGGGCGCCGGGACAAGGGATGGGGGTGGCGGGGGGCGCCGGGGGCCGGGGGGGATCGATCGGGGGGGTGGGGGGGTCGATCTATCGGGAGGGAGGGCCCAGAGACGCGGTGGTGGGGTTTGGGGCCGCGGGAGGGGGTGTGTGGGCCTGTGGCGGGAGGGCGTGCCGGCGTGGGGGACCAGGTGGCAAAAGTGGGGGTGTGCACGGAGGCGCGCCGCCGAAACGGGGAAAAGGCGTCGTGCGCGAAAAAGCGCGGGGAAATAGTCCGAGAAATGGGCGGGCGCGGGGGCGGCCCGGAGAAGGGCCGGCGGAGGGCGCCCGTGCGGGGCGCCAGCAGGGGGACGTGCCGGCGGGTGGAGGGCCCCGATGCGTGCTGGCGAGCACCGGGGCGCCGGGTGCCGCGCAAAGACGCCCCGGCACAGCGTGCGGGCACACCGGGAGACGGACGCAGCGGCGCAGGCAGCCCTCGCCGCACGCACGCCGCGCTGCCCCCGGGACGCCCCCCACGGCTGCCCCGCGGCCACGCCGTCCGCGCCGCGCCCGCAATGCCCGCCGGGGAAGAAGAACCGCACCAATCCTCGCGCGCCATTGTCACCTGCACATACCGCTGCTTACCTAAGCGATCTGGTTCGGTCTTGGAAAAAACTTTCCACGTTTCCCAATCCCTTGCCACACCGTTTTTCCCAACATGTCCCAGGGTACTTTGTACACGACCCAGCTGGTGCGGGGCCTTGTGCCCCGTGCTCTCATCAAGCACTTCAAGCTCGACGTGGACGTCAAGGACAACGAGGCGCCCGAGTTCAAGGCGAACTTCCCCTTGAACAAGGTGCCCGCGTTCATCGGGCCCAAGGGCTTGAAGTTGCACGAGACCATCGCCATCACCTACTACTGTACGTATCCCGCTACTAACCCGCCTGCCCGCCGACTTGATGATGAAACCTTTTTTTAAACAGTTATCCCTGTCTGAACAACCGTGTCGAGAATTGGTAGCCTGAGCAAGTCGCCGGGCGCGCGGGGCGCGCTGCCCACCAGCATACTAACCCTGCAGTGCTCTCGCTCACCGACGCCAAGTTGACTGGCAAGAACGCGACCGAGAACGCGTTGGTGCTCAAGTGGATGTCCTTCGCCAACCAGGAGGCTCTCCCGACCATTGCCAAGACCTTCTTCCCGCTCGTGGGCCGCCTGCCGTACAACAAGAAGCAGGTGGAGGAGGGCTACGCCGCGTTGAAGCCCATTGAGGGCGTGCTCGAGGCGCGCCTCCTGGAGTTCACCTACCTTGTGGGCGAGCGTCTCTCCGTGGCGGACTTGTTCGTTGCGGCGTTGCTCGTGCGCGGGTTCGAGAACTTGTACGGTGCCGAGTGGCGCAAGGCCCACCCCGGCATCACCCGCTGGTTCAAGACGGTGATCAGCACCGAGTACCTCTCGGGCTTCCTCGGCGACTTCGAGTTCCGCGAGAAGCCGGTGGAGTTTGTGGCGCCCAAGAAGGAGAAGAAGGCGGCCGCGCCCAAGGCTGCCAAGGAGCCCAAGGCGGAGAAGCCGAAGGAGGCTGCCGCCGAGGCGGAGCCGGCCCAGGCGCCCAAGCCCAAGCACCCGTTGGAGTTGCTCGGCCGCCTGACGATCCCGATCGACGAGTGGAAGCGCACGTACTCCAACAAGGAGACGCGCGAGGAGGCCATCCCGTGGTTCTGGGAGAACCTCAACACCGAGGAGTGGTCGTTGTGGAAGGTGGAGTTCAAGTACAACGAGGAGTTGACGCTCACCTTCATGTCCAACAACCAGATCGGCGGCTTCTTCAACCGGTTGTCTGGGTCGATCAAGTACATGTTCGGCTGCATGGTGGTGTACGGCGAGAACAACAACAACGGCATCATCGGTGGCTTCATGGTGCGCGGCCAGGACTTC
Source organism: [Candida] pseudocylindracea (assembly GCA_030558265.1). Taxonomy (NCBI): domain Eukaryota; kingdom Fungi; phylum Ascomycota; class Pichiomycetes; order Serinales; family Debaryomycetaceae; genus Limtongozyma; species [Candida] pseudocylindracea. The sequence goes on from JAJMSD010000036.1 coordinate 28,618, forward strand.
AAGCCCGCGTTCGACGTGGCGCCCGACTGGGAGTCGTACTCCTACACCAAGTTGGACCCCACCTCCGAGGCGGACAAGAAGTTCTTCAACAACATGTTGGCCTGGGACGAGCCCGTGGAGGGCAAGGAGATTGCCGACGGCAAGGTGTTGAAATAGGTGCTGTAGCCAGTGCACGTGTTCCCGCGCCCCACGGCCACGCGGCCCATTTCGGCTTGCGACAATGGGCTGCAGGAACTTCCCGAAACAGACACATGCGCCGCGGCTGTTTGTTTCACACGGCGCCTGGAGCCCCAAGTGAAACACGGCGCTGTCGCGCGGGGGCGTCGGCTGCGCCGTTTCAGATCGCGTGCACGGGGCAACGGTTTCTGCGGCCGTGGCGCGCTGCCGCCCCACCGCCTCCTCCTTCTTCCTTCCTCCGCGCCGCGTCCGGCCCCGCCCCACGAGTTTTGGCCTGCTGCCTAAACACTGCGCTGCATCCAACCCACGACGATCGCCCTCCTGCATCCGCACTGCTCCTCCGCGCCCGCGACTGTCTTTTGCCTCGGCCGCCGCTCCCTCCACGCCTCCACGCCGCCACGCCGCTCCTGCCCGCGCCCCAGAGCCCCTGTCCCGACCGCCGGCTCTCTCCCCCCCGACGCCCGCCGCCGCCCTCCCCCGACGCGCCCGCCCTGATCGCCCAACGATCGCCCTGCGTCGAACCCACGCGTTGCTTTTCGCCGAGCGTGGACCCGCCCCGCAACCACCACTTGCTCTTCCATGCTGGGGACTGTCGCCCACCTGGAGCTGGCGCTCGGCGCCGGCCCGCGCCCGCTGTTTGACAAGAGCCGCCGCACGCGCCCTAAGCTGCTCGACCTCCTGCAGCTGCTGAACCTCACACCCGGCGCCGCCCCCATGGCCATGGCCAGCGTCGCGATGCTGATGGCGCTGCCGGCGCTCCCGCCGCTCAACGAGGCGCAGCAGACGACCGTGCACCTGGCACGCTCCATCGAGCAACAGCAGCGCGACTTGATTGCACAGCGCAGCGCGTCGCTGGTCGAGTCGCACGAGGACACGACCGACAAGGCCAGCGTGCGCGGCTTGAAGCGCGACAACGTGCCGCCGCCGCTCCGCCTCAGCCCCAGCCTGGCAGGCAACCGCCGGCTCCGGCCGTCGATCCAGCTGGCGCCCATCCGCCTGCGCTGGCAGCACGCGCGCGTGCAGCGGCCGCCCCGCACCGGTGCGCCGCGGGCGCGCTACCCCGCAGCGTTGCCCACGGCGCTGTACTGGCCCTACCCGATGATGCCGCTCTACCCGTACTCATACCCCGCGGCGGTGCCGCCGCCCCAGCAGCGGTCGGGCCCCGTGACGGACGTGTTTCAGAACGCACGCGCGCGGGCGGCGCCGCCGTTGGCCCAGCCGCCGCTGGCGCAGGAGCGGTTGTTTGACTTCCACCGCGAGGACGCGGACGACGACGACCCGCTGGCGCAGGCGATCGGGAGCGATGAGGAGCCCGAGCCCGTGTCGACGGTGCCGGTGCGCGGCCGCGTTGTGTTCGACGCGAGCGGCGTGCGCGGCGCCCAGACGGTCGAGTTTCAGTTCGACGTGCCCGAGCTGCTGGACGCGCGGCGCGGTGACACGGCGCCGTGGGCGCGTGTGTGCTTGCGCGCGTGGGACCAGTGGTGGCAGGCGGCGCCCGAGAGCGGCTGACTTCGAGGGGTCGCTGTGGCCTGCTAGGCCCTAATATACTAATGCCGTAACCTACGTCCGGCGGAGCGAGCCGCGGCGCGCAGAACCTGCCTGGAAGCGAGCCGCGGCGTACAGAACCTTCTCGGCAGCGCGCAGCCACGCGCATGGAAAGACGCTGCGCAGCCCACTATCTCCGGTCGGTCTTGCCCATGCCGCGCTTGCCCGAGAACAAGTGCTTGGGGAGGGCGGCGGTCGCGTGGCGGTCGCCCTCGCCGGCGCGCGCCGCCAAGTTGCGGGCCCGTCTGTGCATCTTGGCCATGCGCAGGGCCTTGTCGCGCGCGGCGCCGTCGGCCACACCGTCGTTCAAGCGGTCCAGCTGGTCGATGGGCGTCTTGCGCGCGCGCTTGGCCTCGGAGGCGGCGGCGGCCTTCAACACGTCGGTGCCGCGGGGCGCGCGGGCCCCGCCCTGGGCGGCGGCGCGCGTCTCCGCCAACGCGTCCGTGTCGTGGCCCAAGCTGGCCATGTGCTCCTCCATCTCGGCGTACGTCTTGCGGATGTGCTGGCGCGGGAGCAACGCCTTGTTCTTGAGCAGCTTGCGGTTGCGCGACGCGTTGATCATCTTCTTCTGCTTGTCCCGGATCCAGCGCGCCTTCTCGCGGATGTCGTCGGCCTCGTCGTCGTCAACCTCCTCCTCCGAGTCGTAGAAGCCCTCCTGCTCCAAGCGCTCCTCCTCCTCCTCGAGCGCCTGGAGCTTGGCGGCAATGTCGACGTCCAAAAAGTCGTACACGTTGCGGCCGTCGAGCACCTCCGGCATGATGTCGTTCTTCCACTCCTCGTCGTCCAACATGTACTTGTCCTTCAAGTTGATGTTGTAGACACCGGCACCACCGTTTGCGGCCTCGATGTCGCGCGCCAACTGGCGGCGCTCGGGGTCGTTGGGGTCGTACTTCTTGAGCGCCGCCACGGCGTCCGGGATGTGCGCCTCGCGGTCCAAGTCGTCGCGGGGCGTGGGGCGCGCCACGTGGATCTTGTTGAGCACGTTGTTGACGCGGTTCAGGCCCTGCAACTTCTTGTCGATGCGCGCGGTGAGCAACTTCTCGCACGCGCGGTTGCGCACCACCATGACGTTGTCCTCCTCCATGCACAGCGTCTCCAACAACTCGACGCCGGGCATGTCGGTGATGGTCTTCAACATGTCCTGGCGCTCGGGGTCCAAGTCCTGCGGGCGGATGATGTCCGTCTTGTTGACCACGACCAAGACGCTCTTGTTGGCAAAGAGGGGCTTGATGGAGTGGAACAACTTGACCTGTGCCTCGACGCTGAAGCCACACTGCTCGGACAAGTCCATGAAGTAGAGCACGCACAGCTGGAGGTGGGCGATGGCGTAGATACTCTGCATCTCGATGTTGTTCATCTCGTCGGTGGGGCGGTCCAAGATGCCGGGCGTGTCGATGGCCTGGAAGCGGAGGTACTTGTAGTCAAAGTGGCCCACGTACAACAGCTTGGTGGTGAAGGCGTAGGGCTGCACCTCGACGTCGGCCTTGGTGATGCAGCGGAGGAACAGCGACTTGCCGACGTTGGGGTACCCGCAGATGAGCAAGGTGCGGGTGTTGGGGTTGATCAGAGGCAACCGGCCCAAGTGCTGGCGGACCTCCTCGAGGTAGACAAGCGGGTCCTTCAACTTCTTGACGATGGTGGCCATGCGGCCGAGGGCGGCGCGCTTGAGCTGCTTGCACTGGAACAACAGCTGGCCGAACTTGAGCAACCGCACGTAGTCGCGGGCCACCTGCTCGATGAGCGTCTTGGCCCGCAGCACCAGCGCGAGCGACACCTTGTAGTGGTTCTTTTCGTACAAGGTGTCCATGAGGTCGCGGTGGAACGGGTGCACGTCGTTGATGTTGGGGAAGCCTGCGATCAACTCCTGGAACTTTTCGGCAAAGCCGTCCGCGGTGAACTTGACCTTGCGCATGTAGAAGGCGCGGATACGGGTGATCTGGAAGCCGGGGCGGACGATGGTGGGCGTCTTGCGCTGCGTCCGGTTGAGCACGATGTCCAACATGTCGTTGGACGTCGGCACCGGCGGGATGTCCTTCCAGGTCAACTGCATGGTGCGAGAGGATAGGGGGAGGGAGCGAGCAGATTTTTTTTTTCCGATGATGTGCAGGGGGACAGGAGGATGTGTGCGGTGATGTGCGGCGTGCAGCAGCGCCGCAGACGCGAGGCAGTCGGGAGGAGCGGGGGCCTCCGCCGGGACACGGTGGGAGGCTCCGCTGGAGCGCGGTGGGAGGCTCCGCTGGAGCGCGATGGAGGCGTCCGCCGGGCAGAACCCGGACACGTCGTTTGGCTTGTCCTTATTATTCACGTTACGCTAGTGTACATCAAACCACACCGACGGGCCTGTGGTGCTTCTCCAGCAACGCTCACCGGTGGTGGGCGTGGACCTCCTCGCTCTTGCTGGAGTGCAACTTCATGTGGCGTGTCATGTTGGAGCGCACGCTGAAAGCGCGCGAACACCCCTTCCATGGACACACAAACGGCTTCTCGCCGGTGTGGGAGTTCATGTGCGTGGCCAACGAGCTCGGCCGCTTGAACTGCTTGTGGCAGCGCGGGCAGCGGTTGCGCAACGCGGTGGTGATCAGCATGCCCCCGGGCGCCACCAGGCGCGGACGCTTGGTGGCGCCGTAGGGGTCGCGCTCAAAGTCGTGCATGCCAGGCCCCATGTCTTGCTGTGGGTGGTAGAAGGCGCCCAGCAGAAGCAGCACGCCGTGCTCGGGCGCACCAAACAGCTGGTCGCCGGGAGCGGCGTAGAGGAACTGCGGGCGCGCCGTGTGCTGGCTGGACTGCTGCACGGCAAACGGGTGGCGGTAGAAGTCCGACAGCAAGCCGTGCTCGGGCGCCACCATCAAGGGCGGGCCCGGGGGCGCCGTGTGCTGCTGGGGCGTGTGCTGGAGGTGCGTCGGCGTGTGCAGGTGCTGGAGCGGCGTGCTGTGGAGGGGGTGGTTGCCGGGCTGCAGGCGCTGGACGACGAGAACGTCGTGCTCCAACGGGACGCTGCCACCGACCTGGTGGTCGTCGCGGGAGAGGATCACCAGGTGGCTGGAGTGCGCGTACGGGCTGCGGGTGGCCAGCGGGAGCGAGTGCTGCAGCGGCAGACCCAGCAGGTGCTGTTGCAGCTGCAACGGCAGCAGCAGCAGGTTCACCTGCTGGGGGGTCACCTGCTGCAGGTGGCCGGGGTGCTGGGCCAGACCGGGCTGCGAGCCGGGCATGGGCCACGCGGGCATGCCGGAGGGGACAGGCATGCCCCAGGCGGCTGCGGCGGCCGGACTGCCCTGGTACACGGGCGCCAGGGACATGGCCGGGGGCTTGAAGCTCGCGGGGTCGGCCATGCCGGTGTAGCGCGGGTGGTCGGCCTGGACGTACTGCTGCAGCTGGTGCTGGGGCGCGTACCAGTTGCCGCCGGAGGGGGCGCCAGCGCTGGCGGCGGTGTACTGCGCCTGGATGGTGGGCGCCTGCTGCAACTGCAGGGGCTGCAGCTGCGGCGGCTGCAGCTGCGGCAGGTACTGGTACTGCTGGGGCGTGCCCTGGACCGGTGCCGGCTGGGGCGTGCCCTGGGGTGCGCTGTGCTGGTAGCCGTCGAGGTCCAGCGGCGCGGCAATGGGCACGGCCAGGTACAGCACGGGCGGCGCGGGGCCGAACGAGTAGAAGCCGCTGGGCGAGTGTTGGATTGCCAGCAGAACGTCAGGCCCGAAGGATGCGGGGATGTAGTTGTGCTGTTTCTCGGACATCAACATTGGTGGGTGGGGTTGTGCGGGGTGGAGGGAAGGAGCGGGCGCGGAGAGAGAGAGCGGCGCAGAGGAGCAGGCAGAGCGCGGCGTGTGCGGGTGCGCGGCGTGTGCGGCTGAGGGGGGTACGGGTCCGCTAAGAAGCGAGCGGGCGGGCGCAGTACGGGAGGGCAGGGGGGCACAGGGACGCGGCAGACTCGGCAACAGAGCTGGGGGGCGGGACTGGGCGTGGGCGGGGCGCGGGGAGAGGAAGAACGCGCCGGCGGGTGGGTGGTTGGAGAACAACAAACAACGGGGGGGCTGTCGGGTGGCTGCAGGCGCTGCCGCTTATATCTTGCCCGGCGGGCAAGTTCGCAGTGACAAGCGACGAGAGTGCAGGTGCCTGGTGGGGGCGTGGTGTATGCGAGCTGCATGCATCCTGCATCTCGAAGCAACCTCCAGGGTGGCACGCATGATCGTGCGCTGCCGGTGCATGCACATGCAGGAACCGACGCCATGCTGCTGCACGGCGTGCCGTGCATTGCGGCCGCCTGAGCGCTCGCGGCGGGCCGGCTTGACGAGCGGGCGCGGCTCTGCGCCGGCGGCGCAAGCGGGTGAGGCGCGAGCACGGTGCGCGCGGCCTGGCGGTGGTGCGGCGCCGGCGGCCCGGTGCGTGGGCCGCGGCGCGCGGCGCCCAGCGCCACTACTGCGCCCATACGAGATCTGCTGCTCCCGCGCCGGCCCGCGGTCTTGCAACGCCCGCAGACGCGCCCGCGGGTCTGCAGCGACTAAAAGCCGCCGTCCGCGCGGCGTGTCTGGGAATGTCCGCGCTGTGGCCGGCCGGCTTTAGGTTTGCGATCGGCGCCGTGCGCGCTGCGCCGGGTCTGTGTGGAATGGGTGATCAGGGGGTGCACCGGGAGCAGCCGGGGATTGACAGGGGCGCGCTGCTGGCGGCACCCATTGTGGGTGGGAAGGCGACGGGAGCGTCCGCGGGCGGGGGGCGCGCGGACGCCGGGTGCTAGGCGGTTGCACCACTGCAACGCGGAACAATGGCAGCCGCCGCTGCGGCCGCGTTGGCGAACGCGTCTGTGGCCGGCCCATACCTTTTGTCCCCTTTGGGCAGAAATCCCGCCCGCGCACACCCGCAACCTTTTGTTTGTGGTGCAGCCGGACGCAGCGCACCGGTGCGCCTTCGCGCGCGCGGGCGCAGGCGCGCGCACTACTCCGCACAGTCGCGCCGTTGGCACATACGCGGGGCGTTAACCGCCCGCGTGGAGCTGCAGCGCGCAGCTGCCTGCAGGGAAATGCAGCCGCGTGCGTCGGAGGGGCCGATCCCGCACACTCGCCCCGACCTCTGCCGGCGCCGGGGGTGGCGTGGTGGTGCGGCCGTCGCGGGGCCTCGGCGGCGCTGCGCGTGCCCGGCGCGGCACGGAGCGCCCGGACCGGCGCGGCGGGCGGCGTGTCCGTGCCTCGGCGCCCGCGCCTGTCCCGCCCGGCTGCTGCCGCGGGCGGCCTCAATGGGGATCCGCCCGCGGCCGTCTCGGGGCTATTGTCGCGGCCGAGCCGGAACGCGTGGTGTCCGCAGACCGCCCCGTTTCAGGCGGTGGGGCCATCCGGCGAAACGCCGTGGGTTTTCGCCAGCGCGCCCCGGAAAAAGCATCGCCGGTGTATCTGGGCGGCTGTCCGCCTCGCTTTTCATTGTATGCATGCAAGCTGACGTGAGGGTCGGCAGCCGCGTGCGCATGCGGCGCGCCTCTGTGCATGTCCGCGCAGCGCCCTCGCGGACGTAACCACGGCGGGGCCGCGCCGCCGCGCCCGCTCGTGGGCGGCTGGCTCGCTGCAGCCCTGCCTGTTCCACGCGGGGCCCGCCACGCACAGACGCCCCGCACCCCGCCCGCGCTGCGTCCCGCCCCGCCCGTTTGCCTTTCTCGCTTAGCTGCACGCCGCTTTGGGACAGCGGTCTGTGCCACACAAGGCGGACGCCCGCCGCCGTTGACAGCGCGCCGGCGGCCGCGGGCGGGCGACCCTGCCGTGGGCGGCTGCGGCGGGGGATGCCGGGCGGCGCGCCCGGCGACCGCCCGCACGATGACGTGTGCGGCCATTGTGCCCGCACCCTGCCCGCGGTGTTGGGCCATTGTGCCGCCGCGCCTGCCGCCCCGAGCTGGGCCATTGTGCCAGCCGCCTGCTGCACGCCAACCGGCCAGCCCGTGTTCCCTGGGCGCCGATCGGGTCTGTGCGGTTCGCGATCCGCACCGGATCCCCCGCGCCAGCGATCCCGTTCGCTTCCACGGCTTCCCCTGCACCCGCCACGCCGCCCGCCTTGCCCCTTCGGGACCGCCCAAACAGCGCGCGGCCGCCGCGGCGTGCTTGCACCGAGCCCGGCGCCGCCCGTTCCAGGCGCGAGTGGACCGCGCACGGAGCGCGCCCCTGGGAATGTGCCGGCGATCGCGAAGGCACAACGTGTGTCCGCCGCCGTGGTCGCGAGCGGGGGGATTGGCACGCCAGATGTCCCGAAGGATTGGCCAACGGTGGCGCCGCGATAGCCGTCTCTGCTGCCCCTCGCCGGTCCCTCGCCACGCCGTGCTGGATCGCCCGCTCTGTTCCGGCCGCCGCACCGCGCGGAGGGGAGCCCGCCGCCGCGCGGGGCTGTGCGCCCGCTCCCCATATTCCGACGGGCGCGGCGCGTCGTGCGTCGGGCGGGTGCCCGGCGCCGGGCGGACGCACTGCCATAGCCGGTGTTGTGCCACGGGGCGGACTCCGCACGCTTTCGGCCGCCCGCGACGCTTTCGGCCGCCCGCCGCCACGCTTCCGGCGGCCCCGCCACGCGGCCGTCTCGTCTAGTTGGCGCCGCGGCATCTAAGGAGTCGGGCGCCAGGCCGGATCGCCCCGCTGCACTGTTCCTGGCTTGCGGCCTCGGATCGGCGCCCGCCGGCGATCGCGGCACGTGCCCGGGCGGCGCGGCGAGCGTGGGCATCAAAGCGCGAGCGCGCGGCGCCCGCCGGACGCACCCATGGCGGCCGCGTGGTGACGGGGCGGCGGCCCTGCGGCGGCACGGCGCCGGCGGTCGGGGGACAATGCGGACGGGCCGGTTGTTCGGGCGCAGGGCGGCCGATCGGCGGCGGCGAAACAATACCCAACAAAAAGCAGAGCGGCGCGCTCCCGCCGCCCACGCCGCGTCGCACGAACCGCTGCGGTGTGCACGCCGTGGTGGCGGACCACAATCGCGCGGTTTCCACGCCTCTGGAAGCGGTGCCTGGCGATCTCTGCAGATCGCCGGCGCGGGCAATTGTGCCATGCATGCAGACGCGCACCTGCGTGCTGATGTTGCACCAAGATCGCCGCGCGCTGCAGGTCCCAACGCAACCGCTGCAGCCCCTGTACCGCTTTGAGACGGCGGGACGGGACTAGGCCCAGCCGAGCGGCGCGCGGGCAATCACTTTGTTTATGTCCAGACCCGTGCTGCCAGGGGTGCGTGCGGCCGCGCTCGTACCCGCGCACGGCGGCATACGCGAACCTAGACGGTGCCGGCGCAAACCTTGCGGGCGTGTCGGTGGAAGCTCCAGCCGGTGCTTTGGCGTGGACACGGTGAGGGCACGGTGAGGGCACGGTGAAGGCACGGTGAGGGCACGGTGTGAGGTTCGCGTGAGTGCACTGCAGCAGCCGTGTGGACACAGCGGGCGCCGTGTGGGCACAGAACAGCAACCCGCCGCCACGCCCGCACCGCGCGCCTGCCCTTGCATTGTCTACGCCGTCCGCTCAATCAAGTGCACGCCGCTGTCCGTCTCCACAATCCCCGACACCTCCCCCACCGCGAGCTTGAACGCCGCCTTCTCGAACGGCGGCTGCATCTGGCCCTTCCCAAACAACCCCAAGTCGCCGCCCTGCGTGTGCAGCGCACAGTCGCTGTGCTCCTTCGCCACCTCCCCGAGCGCCACCTCCCCGCTCGCAATCTTCTGCTCCCACCCACGCAAAATGTCAATCGCCTCCTCCCGCGTCCGCGTGATGGGGTCCTCCTTCCACAGCGCCGGCCGCCGCAGCCCCGCGTGCTTGATCAACAAGTGGCTGGCCCGCACCTTCTCCGGCCGCTGCGCGCGCTCCTGGAGATGCGCCCGCAACCGCGCCGTGTCCGTCCCCGCCGGCGGCTCCCACAGCAGCTCCTGCGTCGCCCCGTTGTAGTAGTACTCCTGGTTGTGTGTCCGCAGCTGGCGCACCGTCCACCCGGCCGGCAATCCCGTCGACTGGCCCGTTAGTCCCCGTCCCCACGCACCCCCCGCAAACATACCATAAAGACTGTGTGTCGGTCGTGGCAAAACGCCGCCCTCATCGCGCGTCACCGCGCACGTGCCCACGCGTCTCGTCCCATGTCCAAGACCGTGCTCGTCCCCCCCGGCGTCCACGCCTTCCACGTCGTGCTGCTCCCCCACCCGCGCACCGCCGTCCCCGCCGCATTTCTCACCGCCGGCGACCGCGTCTTCGAGCTCCGCTGTCTCAACGGCAACAACCCCCACGCCAAGGGCAACGACGCGCGCCCGGAAACCAAAAACGGCTCGGCCGTCAAGCTGCTTGTGCTCGAAAGTACCCGCACCGGCCCCGGCTACGTCGTCCAGAGCCCCGACATCCACGTCGCCTCTCCCTTCAACATCGCCTTTCTCTGGATTGCGCTCCTCGCCCCGCGCGACGGCTCCCGCTACCAGCTGCTCGAGGACTTGGCCGACGCGTGGGCCGCCGCATACCCCGGCTTGGACGCGCTCCCCGCGCGCGCCCTTGCCTCTGCCCTTGCCGACGTGTGCGACAAGATCGTCGAGGGCGAGGAGGACTACTTCCGCTTCTCCCGCGAACGCACCCTTGCGTGGCTCCGCGTCCGCGTCGATCGCCTTGCCGCCTCCTTCCCCGCCCTGATCCTCAACGGGCCCCTCACGCTGCTGCTCGCGCCCGTGAACCCCTCGCTGGCCATCCCCGACGCCGTCTTGGCCCAGGGCAAGACCCAGCACGCCGTGTACCTCGTCGGCTCGTACCTCCCTCCCGCCCTCGAGCTGCTCCTCATGGAGCTGTACCCGCTCGCCGACCTCGCCGCCTACAGCACGCTGCTCGCCGCCGAGCGCGACAAGATCGCCGTTGCCGAGGCCAACTTGGCCCTGTTGGCCCTGGCAAACGCCTCCCCCCGCCCCGGCACCAAGCGCAAGGCCCCCACCAAGCCCCCGCCGAAAAAGAAGCCCGCCGTCGCCCGCGGCAAGGGCGCCCTCGACCTGTTCTTCCGCCCCGCCTAGTCACGTGCGCGCGGCGGGTGCACGGGTGCATCAATAAACGCGCTTCGCATCAGCCGTGTTTACGCATCGGCACCGCGCTCTCCCATGCCCGGCGAAATCCTCACCCTCCAGGTGGGCCAGTGCGGCAACCAGGTCGGCAACCAGTACTGGGACCGCCTCTGCCGCGAGCACGGTATTGCCGCCGCCGACGGCTCCCGCCAGCCTCTCGCGCTCGAACCGCCGTTGCTCGACACGCCCGAGATCTTCTTCAGCACCAGCGCCAACGGCACCCGCTACACTCCGCGTGCCATCCTCCTTGATCTGGAGCCCGGTGTCATTGGCCGCACGCCCCTCAACGGCTTGTTCAACCCGCGCAACGTCTACGTCCTGCACGAGGGCAGCAGCAGCGGCAACTCGTGGCTGATGGGCTTCCAGCACGCCAGCGAGCATGCCGAGCACTTGCTCGAGATGGTCGACCGCGAGTTGGACGCGTGCGACAACTTGGACGCCTTCCAGCTTGTCCACCTGGTGGCCGGCGGCACAGGCTCCGGCATGGGCTCCTTCTTGTTGCAGCTGCTCGACGACCGCTACGGCCTGAAGAAGCTCCTGGTGACCCACCTGGTGTTCGAGGGCGGCTCCAGCAGCGTCACCGTGAACCCCTACAACACCATGTTGTCGCTAAAGCGCTTGGTCGAGTACAGCGACGCCTGCGTCGTCTACGACAACCTCCTGCTCAACAGCATCGCCAGCGAGAGCTTCACCCGGCAGCACGAGGTGCTGCTTCACAACATGAACGAGGTTGTCGTCCTGGCCATGGCCGGTCTTACCAACACCATCCGCTTTCCCAGCTACACCCACACCCTGCTCACCAGCGTGTTGCTGACGTTGGTGCCCACGCCCGACCTCAAGTTCCTCGCCGCCGCCGTCACGCCCTTGAGCCCCGAGCTAGTGCCCGGCGTGCGCGAAATCCGCAGCATGCTGCTGTACGACGCCATTCTCCAGTTGCTCGAGCGCCGCCAGCTCATGGTTGCCAACAGCGCCTCCAGCGCCGCTGCAAACCACCTCGCGCTCCTCGAGGTGCTCATGGCGCCGCCCCTCGACCCCCTGGCCCCTGCCGACACCACCGACAGCACCCAGAAGGCGTTGACACGCGCCCACCAGCGCGCGCGCTTCGTCCCCTGGTGCTCCGGCGGCGTGCAGGTGGTGCCCGGCACGCGGCTGCCGTACCTCCCACCGCCGCTGCCGCCCACGCTGGTGGCGGGCTTCATGGTGTCCAACAGCACCGCCGTCGTGCCGCTCCTCAAACAGATCACTGCCCAGTTCGACCAGCTCTTTCTGCGCCGCGCCTTCTTGGGCAACTTTGTCCAGTGCGACTTGTTCAACCACACCATGGACGCCGCCGTGGACGAGTTGGGCGACTGCCGCGAGGTTGTGCGCTCCTTGATCGACGAGTACACGCTGTGCGAGGACGTGACGTACCTCGAGGAGTAGGCAATGGACTGTTCTAGTGTGTGTGGCGGCTCGCGGACCGCGTCCCGGGTGCGAATACAATGCGAGGTCGTCTACTGTGCGAGGGGCCGGGCCAGCGGCTACACGCTTACGAGCGTGCGGACGTCAAAGTGCGGCTCGGGCACCGCGGGGCCGGGGAGGTCGGCGGTCGGCGTGGGCACGTGGCTCCGGCAGTCGTACAAGGTGTCTGCGTCGTCGCCCCACGCGTACGGGTTGGCGACGCCGGTGTTCTGGGCACGCCGGCGCACCGTCACGGCCACTCGTCTCAGAAACGTGGCCGTTTGGCGCAGCAGCAGCCACTGCAGACCCGCGCCCGCCGCGCCCGGCTCCAACCGCTCAACCACCCCCAACGCCACGTGCAGCACCAGCACAACCCCGGGGATGTCAATGTCCGGCACCACTGCCGTGTGCTCGCCGAGCTCCAACCGCTTGCAAAACACGTCGTAGCGGAGATCGTCCACCTCGCGCTCGTCGAGGTCAAACTGGTACGTGGAAACGGTCGCCACCAGCGAGTACTCCGCGCGCGCTGCCTGGATGTGCGACGTGTTGAAGTTGGGGCCCTGTGCTTCGGGCACGCCCCAGTACGTCACCTTTTCAAGAAGCGTCACGCTCATGCGGAAGCGGGCGGCGCCGTCGAGCACCACGCCCAGGTGGAGCGATGTCGGCGGCGTGCTGGGCGCATGCTGCGCCGGCTCGTGCGGCGCCGCCAGCGACACGGCGCCGTACGTGCTCAACAGCAGCTGCAGCGACACGCGGCTGGGGCCTGGCGAGAGGTCGAGGCCGAGCAGGCGCGAGTCGAGGCGGAGCGGCAAGCTGCGCCGCGTCGACACTGGCACGTGGTGGTGCACCGCAACGTGGCTCGTGACGTTGGACCGCACCGTGAGCGGGAAGGAGCGCAGGAGGAGCGACTTGGCCTTGACCACGGCTGCCGACAACGTGTGCTGCACCGGTCCCAAGACCGAGAGCAGCGCAAAGAGGTGCACCGGAAGCTGCACCTCGAACAGGAAGCGGTGCGTTCCCGGCCCGAGCGGGTGCAGCGGCACGGGCACGGGCACGGCAACGCGGTGGCACTGGTAGCCGTCAAAGCCGGGCTCGTGGGGCGGGTGAATGCCCAGCGCCGGCGGGCGGAGGACGCAGCGGTAGTGCACCGCCGCCTTGGCAAGCACCACCTGCTGGCGCGGCTTGACGCTGACGACGACGGCGCCCGCGAGCGTGCCGAGGTCGAGCAGCTGGCGCGGGAGAACCTCGATCTGCAACAGCTGGATCTCGGGGTATCTGAACGACTTCATGGCAAGAAAAAGGGAGTGGGGGGAGCGGTCTCGGCGCTCGTTGGCATATGCCGGCGGTGTTGCGCCGTGGGTGGAGATCGGGAAAAGCCGGGCGCAGCCGCATGCGCGATAAAGCGGCTTATCGCGCCATTGGCGGGCCGATAAAAAGAAACCCGACGGATGGCGGCGAGTGCGCCGCACAGCCGAGCAGGCGCCGGCCCGGCGCGGGCGCGCCCAGCCAACGGGCGGGCACCAGGAGCCAGCGGCCACGGGCATGCCGTGGGCGGGCCGCGGACGGGTCCGCAGCCGCAGCCGGGGGGTTGCTCTCGTAGTGCCGTCGTGCAGGCGGGGAGTGCTGCGTGTCGGAGACGGCGACTTCCGCGGCGTGTGGCGGCGCCGCGGTGTGTGCGCCGCGCCGCAGAAGCCGCCGCAGAAGCCGCTGCCGAAGCCCGCCGCCGACGCCGCCGCCCGCGCGCCGGAGCGTCGCTCGCAGTCTGTGGCCGCAGGCCGCGCCGCCGGTCGTGTGCCGCCGGTCGTGTGCCGCCGGTCGTGCCCCCCGCAGCACACGTGCCTGCGCCATGACGTCACCCGCGCCAACGTCTTTTGCGCCGCGGGTATTTTTAGCACGCAGCGCTGCCACGCGCCCCGCACAGCACGTGGTTATTTTTATCCGCTCTGCCCGACCCGCCACAACCGTGTGCATCTGGCAGAAACCAACGGTCGCGAGCCGCCTACACCCGCACACCCCGAACACAGCCCCCGCGCCGCTGCGCCTCTGTTCCACCCCGCGCACACCTCCGCGCACATCTCCGCGCACGCTCTCGCGCCAACCCTCGCGAAACCTTCGCGCCCGCACACGACACCCGCGCCGACGCCATGGGCAGACGGAAGATTGACATCGAGCCCATCACGGAGGAGCGCAACCGCAACGTCACCTTCACGAAGCGCAAGAGCGGCTTGTTCAAGAAGGCGTACGAGTTGTCGGTGCTCTGCCAGGTCGACATTGCCGTGATTGTGCTCAACAACAACAACCGCGTGTACGAGTTTGCGTCCGCCGACCCCCGCCAGATCGTCAACGTCTACTCCGCCACCGAGCTGCCGTTTGAGAGCAAGGGCCCCCAGAACTACGGCCCCCACAAGCGCAAACTGCGCATCCAGGTGCTTCCCGAGTACCTGTACCCACACCGCGTGCCCGAGGAGGAGGAGGAGGACGACGACGACGATGGCAGCGAGGACGACGACGACTTTGAGCGGCCGCCGCAAGGCCACCGCCCCAAGCGCCTGCGCACCGACACCCCGCCCGCCAAACGCGTGCAGCCCAACCCGCCCGCCGCCATGCCAACCGTGCACGGTCTCCCCGCGGGCATGGTGCAGCAGCAGAACCCGTACTCGCAACCACCACCCCCGCTGCAGCCGCAGCCGCAGCCGCAGCAGATGTACATGATGCCGAACCAGGCGGAACAGATGTTCATCCAGAACCAGTTCGAGCAGCAAAAGATGTTGATGCAGCAGCAGCGGCAGCTCCAGTACCAGTACCAGCAGCGGGCACAGCTGGGGCTTGGGCTCCAGCCACCGAGCGCGCTGCTGCAGCCGGGCGTGCCGTACCAGCAGCCGTACACGGACGCGCCGCAGATGTACACGCCGCAGATGGCGGCACAGTCGCCGCTCCCGCCGCTCGACACCGGCGCGACCCCGCTGAAGCCCGGAAAAAGACGGCCGGTGCTCAAGGTGCGCATCCCCAGTCCTGAGCGCCGCAACGACGGCGGCGGCGATGCCCACGCGGCGCTCGGCAGCGACGCCCTGCGGTTGCAGCCGCGCCCAGCCGCCCACAGCAAGTCCGACACCGCCAACAGCGACACGACGATTCTGGCGCAGCAGTCGCTGATGGGGCTGCTGAACGTGACCCACGACAGCCACGACGACCTGCAGGCGAGCCGGCCGTCCATCAACCTCCTGGGCATGCTGCTGTTTCTCGGCTCGAACCCGAGCGGCAGCGGGAACGGCGGCGACCTGCCCCAGAAAACACCGCTCAGCGGCGGCGGCAGCTTGAGTCTACCGGTGCCGTCGCCGTCGGTGCCGTTCACGGGCGGCGGCGTGTTCCGCAACCCCAGCGTCTCGGGCGACGGCGGGGCGAGCGGCGGCACGAGCGCGGCGGGGCCGATGAACGCGTCGATGAGCCAGCAGATGGGTTCCAACGGCGGGTCGAACAGCGCGTTATTCCTGGCGGTGTTCAAGCCGCCAGTGACCCCGGCGTTCGGAACGGCGGGCCAGGGCGCGGTGCCCGGCGCGGTGCCCGGCGCGGTGCCCGGCGTGATGCCCGGCGGCGAACAGACGCCCGTCAGCGGCTTGCCGTCGAAGTTTGTGGGCGACTTGTTCCCGCTGCCGCTGAACTTTTACCCCGCCGAGTGGAGCCTCCCGCTCGGGGGAAACACGCCGGTGCACGGAGCACAGCCGCAGCTCCCGGCGATCGGAAACCCCGGGCGTCCCCTGCTGCGCGACGGCGCACGCGAGGGGCCACGGAGGGGCGAGAAGGACTAGGTAGACGTAATGCTTACACTGTGCACGAGGCACGGCGGCAGCAGCGCGACGACGGCACTGCAACAGCGCTGCAACGGCGTCGGGCAGCGGGACGGGGCTGTCCACGTGATGCACCACAGGGTACTCCTGCACGCAGTGGCGGATCGGGCGCAGTCACGGAGTCTTTCGGTGGGCACACGCACTTTTCGCACGGGTGCCGCCGCGGTGCGTGAAAAACTTATCCACACACATTCTCTCCACCCACCACCAATCGAGACTCATTCAGGATGAAGTTGAACATCTCGTACCCGGCGAACGGCACCCAGAAGACCGTGGAGATTGACGACGAGCACAAGTTGCGCGTGTTCTACGAGAAGCGCATGGGCCAGGAGGTGGAGGGCGACTCTGTCGGCGACGAGTTCAAGGGCTACATCTTCAAGATCACCGGCGGCAACGACAAGCAGGGCTTCCCCATGAAGCAGGGTGTGTTGCTCCCCAACCGTGTGAAGCTCTTGTTGGCCAAGGGCCACTCGTGCTACAGACCCCGCCGCACCGGCGAGCGCAAGAGAAAGTCTGTGCGCGGTGCCATTGTGGGTGCTGACCTTGCCGTGCTCTCCCTTGCCATCGTGAAGCAGGGCGACGCCGACATCGAGGGTCTCACCGACACCACGACCGCCAAGCGTCTCGGCCCCAAGCGCGCCAACAACATCAGAAAGTTCTTTGGTCTCACCAAGGAGGACGATGTGAGACAGTTTGTGGTGCGCCGCGAGGTCGAGAAGAAGGGCAAGACCTTCACCAAGGCCCCCAAGATCCAGCGTCTCGTGACCCCCCAGGTGTTGCAGCGCAAGCGCAACCTCAAGGCGCAGAAGATCAAGAACGCCCAGGCCCAGCGCGACGCCGCCGCTGAGTACGCCCAGTTGTTGGCCCAGCGTTTGGCTGAGCGCAAGGCCGAGAAGGCTGAGATCAAGAAGCGGAGAGCCTCTTCCTTGAAGGCTTAGGGAGGGTGTCATAGTGAATCGTACGTTGAGTGAACGAGCGTAGGCGGGCGCAGAGCCGCGGTCTGTGTTGCCGGCGCCTCGGCGTGCCGTCCACGGCTCCGCCGGAGTGCTGCCGCGCGACTTCGTGCCACCCCACGCCCCTCCGCCACCACTCCCTTTTACCGCGCGACCCATGTGGCTTCCCTCCGGCGCGCGCCTCGCCCCCGTGGTTCGGCTCGCTCGCGCGCCACCGCACACTGCCGCCGTGCGGCTTGTCCAGTCGCTAGCCCGCACTCCCCCGCGCCCGGGCCCGCAGTGGAGCCACCCGATCGCACGGCTCTTTTTTGACAGGCGCGGCCGTGCGTCGAAACACACACCTTTCCCGGCGCCACCCTCCCCCTTCTTCCCCAACCGGCTCCTGCGACCGTACTGCCAAATGTGTAACCCCACCACCGCCTCCAGGTATGTCCCGAGCGCGGCGGCCTCAATGGCCGCGTCCGCTGCTGGCTGCCGCTGCCCCGTGTTTGTGTCTCCATGCTCTGGCCGACGCTCGCAGCGTGGGCGGCAGCCGTCCCCCGGCTCCCACTAACCCCCAGCACCCCCGAGAGGGAGATCCTCCCGGCCCATGCCGTGCCGGTCAAGTACGAGGTGAAGCTCGAGCCGAGCCTCTCCGAGTTCACGTTCGAGGGCGCGGTGACGGTGCATCTCGACGTGGTCGAGCTGGCGGACTACGTCACGCTCAACTCGCTCGAGTGCACGGTGCACACAGCGACCCTCGGCGGCCACAAGGCCCAGAGCATCACGTACGACACGGACAAGCAGACGGTCACGTTCACGTTTGCCGACAAGTTCGCCACCGGGGCGCAGCAGCTTCTGTTCACGTTCACGGGAGAGTTGAACGACAAGATGGCGGGCTTCTACCGTCTGCTGTACGAGGAGAACGGCGAGACCAAGTACCTCGCGACGACGCAGATGGAGCCGACGGACTGTCGCCGTGCGTTCCCGTGCTTTGACGAGCCGGCCCTCAAGGCGGAGTTTGCCATCACGCTCGTGGCGGAGGAAAAGTACACGTGCTTGCTGAACATGGACGTGAAGGAGCGGCTGGTGGCCGACGGCAAGCAGACGGTGGTGTTCAACACGACGCCGCTCATGTCCACGTACTTGGTGGCGTTCGTGGTGGGCGAGTTGCTGTACATCGAGACGCAGAGCTACCGCGTGCCGGTGCGCGTGTACACGACGCCCGGGATGGAGGAGCAGGGCCGCTTTGCACTCGACCTTGCCGCCAAGACGTTGGAGTTCTTTGACACGACGTTCGGCATCGAGTACCCGTTGCCCAAGATGGACATGATTGCGATCCACGACTTTTCGGCGGGTGCCATGGAGAACTGGGGGTTGGTGACGTACCGCGTGCTGGCGATTCTCCTCGACAACAAGACACTGTCGCTCGCGGCCAAGCAGCGCGTGGCAGAGGTGGTGCAGCACGAGTTGGCGCACCAGTGGTTTGGCAACCTCGTCACCATGGACTGGTGGGAGGGTCTCTGGCTCAACGAGGGCTTTGCCACGTGGATGCTGTGGTACCTGTGCAACAAGTTCTACCCGGAGTGGAAGGTGTGGGAGCTGTACGTGGGCGACTCGTTGCAGCAGGCGTTGGGCCTCGATGCGTTGCGCTCGCTGCACCCGGTGGAGGTGCCGGTGAAGCGCGCGGACGAGATCAACCAGATCTTTGACGCCATCCTGTACTCCAAGGGCCTGCTGTTGTTGAAGATGATTGCCGAGTGGCTCGGCGAGGACGTGTTCATCCGCGGCGTGCTGCAGTACTTGCACAAGCACAAGTACGGCAACACCACCACGAGCGACTTGTGGGCGGCATTGCTGGCGGCGAGCGGCGAGGACGTGGTCAAGGTGATGGACGTGTGGACCAAGCAGGTGGGCTACCCCGTGGTGCTGGTGGAGGAGAAGGGCCACACCGTCACCTTCAAGCAGGAGCGCTACCTTCTGACGGGCGACGTCACGCCTGAGGAGGACAAGGTGGTGTACCCGGTGTTCCTCAACCTCTTGCAGCGCAAGGCGGACGCGGCGGTGCAGAACGCGCTGCTCACCACCAAGGAGCACCTGGTGGAGTTGAGCGACGTGGAGTTTTTCAAGGTGAACCGCAACCAGCTGGGCGTGTACCGCGTCAACTACACGCCGGAGCGGTGGGCCACCATCGGCAAGCAGGCCGAGTTCTTGAGCGTGGAGGACCGCATCGGGCTCGTGGCGGACGCGGGCTCGCTCGCGGTGTCGGGCTACGCGCTGACGACAGGCATGTTGTCGCTCGTGCTGGGCTGGACGGCGGAGACCAACTACGTTGTGTGGCTGGAGATCATTGCGCGTGTGGCGGGGCTCCAGCGCCTGTTCACGTTTGAGGCGCAGGAGGACGTGGACGCGCTCGAGCTGTTTGTGCGTCTGCTCGTGGGCGAGCAGGTGCGCAAGATCGGGTGGGAGTTTGCCGAGGACGAGGACTTCCAGCAGCTGCAGTTGAAGCTGCTGTTGTTTGGCGCGGCGGCGCTGGCCAACGACAAGGAGGTGGTTGCGGCGGCGCGGGCGATGTTTGCCAAGTACGTGGCGGGCGACAAGGAGGCGGTGCACCCGAACATCCGCGGGAGCGTGTTTGCGACGGTGGCGCGCCACGGCGGCGAGCAGGAGTACGAGCAGTTGTTTGCCATCTACAAGGACCCGGTGCTGGTGGACGAGAAGATCAGCGCGCTCCGGGTGTTGGGTGTGTTCAGCCAGCCCGCGTTGATGGCGCGCACGTTGGAGTACGTGTTGGACCCGAGCGTGGTGAAGCAGCAGGACTTGTACATCCCGATGGCGGGGCTTGCGCTGCACCGCGCAGGCATCACGGCGCTCTGGGAGTGGGTGCAGACCAAGTGGGACAAGCTCACGGAGCTCCTCCCGCCGGGCTTGGGCATGTTGGGCATTGTGGTGCAGGTGTGCACGCTGCTGTTCACGCTGGCGGACAAGATTGCCGAGATCAAGCGGTTCTTTGCCACGAAGGACTCGAAGGGCTTCGACCAGAAGTTGAACCAGAGCATGGACAGCGTGCAGCTGCGCGTGAACTGGTTGGCGCGGGACCGCGCGGCGATCGTCGCGTGGTTGAAGGAGCACGGCCACTACTAGGGTACGAATGAACGGCGTGCGGTGTCCCGGTAGCACCCGTGCCGGACGCGCGGATGCCGTGCCGAAGTCCGCGATGGCATCTGGGCTTCCCCACATATAAAGGCGGTGCGTGCATGTGGCGGCTGGCGCTCTTCCCCGTGTGCGCGCTCCTTTCTCCCCGCGCGCTCCCTGTCCCCCGTGCGCTTCTCTCTCTCCGCGCGCGCCTGCTACACAAGATGAGTGCCCCGATCGAGGCCATGCTGCCGTTTGAGCGGCTGTTTGTTTTCAACGTTGCGGCGAGCGACGAGCCCGCCGGCGAGGTGACGTGCCGCACGACGTCGCCGTTGTGGCGCCCGCCCGGCGCGCGCGGCGTGTTTGGCGGCGTGTTTGTCGGCCAGGCGGTGGCGGCCGCGCTCGAGACGGTGCCCGAGAAGGAACGCGACCAGTTCCGCCCGCACGCGTTCCACAGCCTCTTTGTCCGCGCCGGCCAGCCGGGGGTGCCGGTGGACTACACGGTGCGCACGATCCGCGACGGGCGCAACTACTTGACCCGCGAGGTGCGCGGGTTGCAGAACGGCGAGGTGGCCTTCCTGGCGCAGGTGCTGTTGGCGCGCCACAAGGAGCCGGGTCTCAAGTACAACATGTTGCTGTTCCAGCTGCCGTTCCCGAGCTACGCCAAGATGCCCGAGGACTGCTTGGACATCAGCGATGCGTTTGTGTCGCTGCGGTACATTACCGACAAGCTCTCGGAGGAGCGGCGGATCGAGCAGGCGGAGATGTATCTCGGCACCGGGTTGGAGTGGCGGTTCCCGCTTGAGGCGTTTGGTGACGACATTCCCCTCAGCAAGAACGGGCCCACGCCGGTGGACCGCGCGTGGTACTTTTGGATCCGCGCGCGCCAGCCCATGTTGGAGCGCGCGCACAACCATGCCGCGCTTGGGATGTTTTCGGACCTGTTCTATCTCTTTGGCTTCCAGCGCTTGTTGGGCGGTGCGTCCTTCACGGCCGAGTTCCTGGTGCTGATGGACCACACGTTGTACATCCACCTGGACGACTACGATGTGAGCGAGTGGATGTTGTACAACATCACGACAACGCGGTTCCACGACACGCGCGCGTTGATGCGCGGCGAGATCTTTACGCGCACCGGCCAGTGTGTGGCCCTGACGGTCCAGGAGGGGTTGGTGTTGCCGAACGTGGACCGGACGTTGGCCATGCGGAGCAAGTTCTAGCTCGCGGGCGTGGGCGTGGGCGCCGCGGGTTTGCGGTGCCGGGTGCGCGGGCGCCGTGCGGGCTCGCCAGGTGTCTGCGGTGGTTGCCGGGGGGCTCTGGGACCGGGCTTTGTAGGAGTAGATGTCTTCTCCGCTGGATTGTCGGGGCCGAGCTCGTGCAGTGGTTGCGGGGGCTTTTGTCTGGGCTTTTGTCTGTCCAGCTTTGGTTTCGGCTGGTCCGGTTTCGGCTGGTCCGGTTTCGGCTGGTCCGGTCTCGACTGGCCCAGTCTCGACTGACCCGCCGTGGACGTCGGCTTGTCGCGCCTCGGCTTGTCGCGCCTCGGCTTGTCCAGCTTTGGTTTCGGCTTGTCCAGTCGCGGCTTGTCCAGTCGCGGCTTGTCCCGCACTGGCGCCGACTTCCCTCGCGGCTGCTCTCGCGGCCCCTCTCCCGCCATCACCCGCCGAGCCGCCTGGAAGTCCTGTAGCAGAAAGAGCTCCTCGTCGTGCGCATCCTCTCCGCTGTCCATGCCCACGTCCAACGCCATCATCTCCTCCAACAACCCGTCCATCTGCCGCTGGAGCCGCCGGTCGCCGCCGTCTCCTTGCACCTCCCCCTGTACCTCCTGCTGCATCACCTGCTGCAAGTACCTCTCGGCCAGCACCGCCGTCTTCGCCCCGCGGCCGCGCACCCGCCCACGCGTCTCCACCACCGCCTCCCCAGCAAGCAACAAGTCGAGGTCGTTCTCGAAGGCGTCTCCCTCCGGCGGCGCCGTTCCCACCACAAACTCCGGGTTCGCCGCAGCAATGCCGTCGCCCAGGAGATCCACCACCGCCGGCGCGGCGCGGCGCTTTGTCCGCTTCAGATGCGACATGCAGGCACGATGCTTTTGCGTACATCCTACACCACGCGCTTGGCGTGCAACGCCTCCTTGACCTGGCCGTACACCGCGTCGACGGGGCTGTCGCACTGCACCGTCAACACCTTGTCCTGTGCGCGGAAGTGCTCCACCACGGGCATCAGGGTCTCCACAAACGTCTTGAAGCGCTTCTTGATGCTCTCGACGTTGTCGTCCGCGCGGCCCAGCGTCTTGCCGCGCTCGAGCAAGCGCGCAAGCATCACCTTCTCGGGACACTCGAAGAACAATGTGAGCCGCAGCGGCACAATCTCCTCCTCGAACGTGATCGCCTGGTCCATCTTGCGGGGGAAGCCGTCCACAAGGAACTTGTTCTTACCCGCCGCGACGTTCTCGCCAATTGCCTGGCGGAGCAACGCCACAGTCACCTCCTGCGGCACAATCAGCCCCTCGCGGATGCACTTGGCAATCAACTCACCGTACCTGGAGCCCGCACGCGTCTGCTCCGCCCGGAGAAGGTCGCCCGCGCTGAGGTGCACAAACCCGTAGTCCGCCACGAGCCGCGCACACTGCGTGCCCTTGCCAGCGCCGGGCCCACCGAGCACAAAGAGCACGCTTGCCTGCTCGGGCGTGAACGCGGGCGCCGCCTTCTTGCCGTCGCCCGCCGCAACCGGCTCGCCGCGCGTGTTGAGCGTGTCGTAGAGCGTCGTGCCGAGCGCCGCGCCGGCAAGCACCACCAACAACGACCACGGCAGCCGCTTCGACGGCGGCGCCGACAGGGCAAACCGCACGGGCACGGCCGCACGGACGCGGGGGAGCACGCGGAGCTGACGGGGAAGCGAGCGCAACATTTGGGGATTAAAAAGCACAGGCATGAATTACGTCTCTAGAGGGCACGGCGGCCGGCGGGCTACTTGGAGGGCATCTCGGTGTAGGCGGGCGGCTGGTCGCTGGGGCCCACCAAAGGTGCGTGCTCGCACGGCGCGGCCCGCGCCTGGGGCTGTGGCGGCGGCGGGCTCGTGACGTGCACGTGGATCGGCTGCGGGTTGCGGTACAAGCGGCGCTCCTCGTCCTCCAACACGTACACGTAGTTGTCGCGGTGCTCCGAGATGATGTACCACGAGTACAACAAGCCCGGGAAGTAGCCGAGGATGCAGAGCGCGATCAGAATGAGCAGCTCGGCCGTGCAGAAGCCGCGCCGGATCCACACCGGGAGCGGCGGGAAGAAGATCGCAAGGATCACGAGAAAGAGGTCGCAGCAGCACGAGCAGCAGCAGCACATGGCGGGACTCACAGGAGCGGCGAGGAGGAGCCAGATATAGGCAATGAGCGATTTTCCGCCACCGGCGTGCCGGTCAGCGCTAATCGAGTGCGGGACGCCGGGCAGCCGCGGCAGCGGGCGTGCCCGCGGCAGGCGGTGCCGGCGGGCGTCCGCAGCGGGGAGGGCGCGGCGGTCGAAGGCGACGCGGTGGTGTCTCTGGCCGGCTCCGTCTCCGCCAGTCCGCCCTTGTCGGGGTGCCGCGGCCGACAAGATTACCGCCTGTATTCCTACACCGCGTTCTCGTCCAAGTAGCCGTCGAACACGCTGCCGTAGAAGGACACGCAGCCAGCGTCGCCCAAGCCGCTGCTCGACACCACGCTCTTGCGACTGCTTGCGTAGTCCGCGCGCACCGTCCCCGGACGTGTCGCCGGGCGGCTGTTGGTCACCGGCTGGATCGGCCCGCCGTCGCGGCTCGGCGGCTCGGCCACGACCCCAGGGTAGCGGCTGCGCACCGGGAGCCGCGGCGGCACCATCGCGGTGGAGGGCAGAGCCTCGCTGGCCCGGCGCGCCGCCTGGAGCAGGTCGCCGTGCACCGGCATGCGCACGGGCGGCCGCTCCGGCACCGCCCCGGCCACGAGCGGTGCCGGCAGGAGCCGCAAGAAGCCTGTCGACAGCACCCGCAGCCGGATGCGGGCCGCGAGGTTGCGCCCCCCGGCCGTGGACGTCGCCACGTGCACCGGCGTGCAGCTTGCGGGTGTCAGACGCGCTGCCATCCGGGGACTCGGCGGGGCTGCGTACGGCAGCTGGCGCGGCGTGACCGGTGCGGCGCTCGCGGGCGGCGTGACGGGCACACTCCCGGCGCTCGCGGGCACAAGCAGGGGGGCGGGGAGGAGCGCACGGGGCAGCACCGCCGGAACGGTCGCCGCGCCCCACAACAGGAAGCGCGGCGTGCGCGAGGCCCACTGGGACCACCACGCGCGGCGCACGGCACGGTCGGCGCGGCCGCAAGCGGAACAAACACCGGCGCCGCGCTCACGGCGCACCACGGTGGCCTGCGACAGCCGCGACCCGGGGCGCAGAACAGGTCCGTCCTCAGACGCCGGCTGGCTGGCTACGAGCACCGAGCGCTCGCCGAGCCCCGGCTGCGGCTCCAAGTCGTAGAACTGGCCGGCGCGCAACAAGAAGCTGTCGTCGGGGTGCGTGCGGAGCGAAAGAAGCCGCTGGTTGGGCAAGCGCCCGGTGATCACCCGCGGGTTGCGGTGCGGCGAGTACCAGTAGTGGTTCCACTCGATCCGCATCCGTCCCACCTGCGAGCGGAGACGGTGCGCACACTGGTGCCGCTTGTGGGCCCAGTCGGCGTCGAGGAGAGTCATGGCAGGAGGACGGACGCGTCGGCGCGGCTGGTCCTCCGCGGGACCGCTGTTTGTGGCCGCGTCTTGCGCCGCGGCTGCCCCCGGACCCAGACACCCGCAGCACCCGAACCTCTCCTAGCTGGCTTGTTTCGCTATATTCTGCTTCGCTCTACGGCTCCCGGAACAAGTCCCGGAAGGCCCGGTCGGCCATCTCGTGCAACTCCCTGAAGGAGGCGATAATGCACGTCTGTTCGTCCCGGCTCGTCAACATCACCCGTTCGTCAATGCCTGCGTCCAACTTGTTGAGCGCCCGCAACACGTGGCCCAAGTCGGCGGTGACGCGGCCCGTGGCCGGATCCACCTGGCGGAACACATAGTCCTGGAAGAGCGCCAACACCTGGTGCATGCCGTCGCCGACGCTGCCCAGGTCAAGCACAAACCCGAGCTTGGCCATGAGACGCACGAGCCGCGCGTTCTCCACCTCGCCGGCAAGCTGCGCCTGCATGTCCTCGCGCGCAAACGCCAAGCTGTTGGCGTGCTCAAGCACCCGCAGCGCAATGCTCTGCGTAAACACGTGGAGCCCCGGCTCGGGGGTGATGAGGAGGTGGCGCACCGCCCGCTTGAACTCGGGCAGGAACAGCGTGCGCTCGATGCGCTCCTCCTGAGTGCCGGTGCGGTGCAGCGGCGGGAGCGTCAAGCACGCGAGCTCCACCATTAGGTGCCCAAACAGCACCACGTCGTGTGTCTGCTGCAGCTCCATGTCGTCCAAGTCCTGCGGAGCGAGAATGTCCACCACGCCGCACCCACTCAACTTGACCACGTTCTTGTCGGTGCAAATCACCTTGTCCATCAGCACCACGCGCGCGGCAAGCCCAGCATCGTGGACCGCCCGCAAGCCGTTCGTGAGCTGCACAAGATACTGCCACAACAACGTCTCCAGGATCGGCACCACCCGGCCGGCGCCGCAGTGCGTCTCGCGCAACGTCGCCAGGAGCGGGTAGTAGTCCTGCACCACAAACAACAGGTTGTCGCCAAACTGCCACCCGGTAAAGGCCTCGCGGAACTGCACCACGTTGGCGTTCACCACGCCGCGCCACGCCTGGAGCTGCTTCACGTGGCGCTCGTTCGTCACGTTGGCCTGCTCGAGCCGCCGCATCGCGTACACCAAGCCGTCCTCGGCCGAGTTGACCTTGTACAACAGCAGCGGCACGCCGTAACTCGCGTCCAGCCTGCCGGCGTGCGTGTCGATCGGCACGAGCAGGTGGTAGCTGCCCACCTTTTCGGGGAGCGTCGAGTGCAGCATCTGCTGGAGCGTGGCCGCGTTGCGACGCTGCAACAACTCGCGGAGATCCGCGTCCATGAACATTGTTGCCGACAGCTCCTGGTGCAGCTGGAGCATGGGCTGGAGATGCGGAGGCGGCTGCGGCGCGTACAAGTGGTACTGTAGCGGGTAGGCGCTGGTCTGTGCCGGCAACTGCAGCCCGAAGTACATGTCGCTGCCGCCCGCGCCGCCGAGCGCGTCGGAAAGAGTGGCGTGGCTCGCTGTGGGGGTGAACACGGCGCTGTCGGCGCTGAACTTGCTGCGCGGCGGGTCGGTCTCGCTGCTGCCGCCGGCGTTGGTGGGGACAAACAGCGGAATCAGAGCCAACTTGGGCAGGTTGCGGAACTTGCTGCCGGAGGGCAGCTGCTCGCCGGCGGAGGTGCTCCCGGGGAGAAACAGCGGCGCGTTCATGCTGAACTTCTTGCGCCCGGTAGGCGTCGTGGGCGCCTTGCTCTCGAGGTGGGCCACGCCCACCGACGACGGACGGAGAGCCACGCCGGCCATGCCATTGCCGAGCGTCTCCAAGGGGGACGACTCGTGGTCGGCCGTGGGCGTGCTGGCGGCAGACGCGCCGGCGTTGCCCGCGTCGTCGTGCTTGAACACGCAGCCCTTGTCCTGGAACTTGCAGAAGCCGTGGATGGCGACGTTGCGGCAGGGAATGTCCTTGGCGCGGCCCGCAAACTCGGGGTTAGGCGGCGCCCTGCTCATGGCGTCGGCAACAACAAACCCAACGCGGTTCCGCGGCAGGGGGGAAAATCAAACTCGGCGCGGAGGGGGGGCGGGCGCGGAGAGCCGCACACAACTGCGCGGGGGGATCGGGGGTGGGGAGGCGGGCTGGAGCACGCGGCTCAACGGGATCGGGCGAGACGGTGGCTCGCGACGGAGAAGGGGGCGTGTGTGTCGCAGCGTGAGCGCGATGGTGTGTTATGTAATCAGGCGTGATAAGCCTGGCGGTGCCACTGGTGCGTGGGTGCGGGGTGCGGCGGGGCGGCGTGGTGCGGGGGCGGCGGCGGCCGGAGCTGGCGCGCGGGGGTTCTGGAGGGGGTTGCCGGTAGGGAGCCGCGTGCGGTGCTTGCCGCGAGGGGCCGGGCCAAATATTGTGCGCCACCGACTCCTTCTTTTCATGGCGGTGATCATCGTGACGGGCGCCTCGCGGGGCATTGGCAGGGCGGTGGTGGAGCGGCTTCTTGCGGACGAGGGGACCAGCGTGGTGGCGATTGCGCGCAACTGCGCGCCGTTGGACGACCTTGTGCAGAAGTACGGGCCGCGGCTCTGCCGGATCGAGGGCGACTTGGCGGAGGACGGCCGCTCCGGCAGCGTGTCGGAACACGCGGTGGCACAGGCCCAGCAGCTCTACGGACCGGTCTCCGCCGTGGTGTTCAACGCGGGGGTGTTGGAGCCGGTGGCGCTGGTGGCCACGGCCGACGTGGACGCGTGGCGCAAGCACTTTGACGTGAACGTCTTTTCGGTGGCGCGGCTCCTCAGTGCCGCCATGCCGGCGCTCCGCGCGCAGCACGGCCGCGTCGTGATGGTGCTGTCGGGGGCCAGCGTCAAGCCGTACTACGGCTGGGGCGCGTACTGCGCGTCCAAGGCAGCGCTCAACGCGCTTGCGCAGCAGGTGGCGTTGGAGGAGCCTGACGTGCTGGCGATCCTGGTGGCGCCCGGCGTGGTGGCCACGTCCATGCAGCAGGACATCCGCGAGAAGTTTGGCGCCAACATGACGCCCGAGGCGTTGAAGCGGTTCACGGACTTGCACGAGCAGGGCCAGTTGGTGCCGCCGGAGGAGCCCGCCGCGGTGTACGCCAACTTGGTGCTCCGCGGGTGGGACAAGCTGTTGAACGGCGGCTACTTCCGCTACAACGGCGAGGAGTTGCAGGCGTACCGCTAGGCGCGCGCCGGTGTCGTAGACGCAGACAAACCCGCACCTTCTTCCATCTCCATGTTCCCTGGCGCGGTGCGGCGCGTGGGCTGTCGCATGGCGCTGACGCGCGCGGACAGCACGTGGCACGCCTCGGAGGTGCTCGTGGACCGGCGGCTGCGCTTCCAGGCACACTGCGTGGCGGTGGCCCATGCGGAGGAGGTCCGGCCGTTGGTGGCGACGCTTCTCGAGAACCGCCGCCTCCGCAAGGCAACACACCCGGCCATGCTCGCGTGGCGGGTCGGCACGGCGCCGGTGCTGCTGGGGTGCGACGACTGCGGCGAGGGCGGGGCGGGCGCGCGCATTCTCAGCGTGTTGGAGCGCGCGGGTGCGAGCAACGTGCTCGTGGTGGTGACGCGGTGGTACGGCGGGGTGCCGCTCGGCCCCGCGCGGTTCCGTGCCATCTCCCGCGTGGCCCACGAGGCGCTCGCGCGCGCGGGGCACGCCTAGTCCCCCAGAGTGCATGTCGAGACCCGGGACGGTGCCTGGCATTGGCAGCTATACATACTTGTACGGGTTCATGATGTGCTGCGGGTCGAAGCGCTCCTTCAAGCCCTTCATCATGGCAATCTCCATCGGCAGCTTGGAGTAGCCGACGTAGTTCTTCTTCTGGAAGCCCAAGCCGTGCTCGGCGCTGATGGAGCCGCGGTGCTCCTTGATCCACTCGTACACCCACGGCTCCAAGCACTGCTCCACCTCCTTGGTGTAGCGGCGGATCGCGACGTTCAAGTGGAGGTTGCCGTCGCCGACGTGGCCATAGCCCACGGCAGACTTGACCGGGAACTCGTCCGTCTCGCCAATCAAGTTGTGCTCGGCAAGGCGCGCGTTGGCAGCCTCGACAAGCAGATACAAGTCCGCGAGCGGCAACAGCACGTCGTACTTGTACACGCCGCCGTAGATCTGCAGTGCCTCGGAGATGCCCTCGCGCCACTCCCACAACTGCTTCAACTGGGTCTCGTCCTGGGCCACGACGCCGTCCTGCACCAACCCCAGCTCCATGGCCAGCTCCAAGAACGCCTCCAACTTTTCGTCGTCATGCTCCTTGTTCAGGCCGGACGTCTCGATGAGCACGTAGAAAGGGTGTTCCTCCTCCAACACGTGCGCGTCTGCCTTGAGGAACTCGCCGCACAACTCCTGCAGGCGGCGGTCCATGAACTCGAACGCGCTGAGCACCTCCAGGAGCTCGCTGCGCGCGTGCACAAACGCCTCCTGCACCGCCTCGTACAGCAGCACCCCGAGGAAGGCAACGTTCTGGGCCTTGGGCCGCGCGGGGCACAAGATCAGCACACCGGTGATGATGCCGATCGTGCCCTCCAGGCCGATGAACAACTGCTTCAAATCGTAGCCGGTGTTGTCCTTGCGCAACGCATGCATCAGCAGGTACACCTCACCGTCGGGCATTACCACTTCCAAGCCCAACACCAGGCCATGCAACAGGCCGTAGCGCAACAAACGGAGCCCGCCGGCGTTCGTGGCCACCACACCGCCGACGTGGCACGAGCCCTTGGCTCCGAGGTCAAGCGGGAAGATGTAGCCGTTCTCGGCCAAGTGCTGGTCCGCCGTCTCCAAGATGACGCCGGCATCGCACGAGAGAATACCGCTCACCTTGTCCAAGCTGCGGATCTGGTTCATCAGGGCCAAGCTGATGACGATCTCGTCAAACACCGGCACCAGGCCGCCCACCAACCCGGTGTTGCCGCCCTGGGGCACCACGGCCAACCCGCGCGCGTGGCAGTGCTTCATGATGGCCAGCACCTGCTCGGTGGTCTTGGGCTTCAACACCAACCGCAGCTGGCCGCGGTACTTGCGCATCTGGTCCTCGTTGTACAGCAGGAGGAGGTCGCTGTCCTCGATCACGGCCGAGTCCGCGAGAATCCCGCGGAAGTGGGCCACGTCGTCGGGCGTGAGCTGCGCAAACCGCGCGTCGCGGGTCACCTGCGGGTACAGCTCCGCCGTGAGCCGCACTGCCTTCTTGGCGTAGGCGCGGGCGGCCACGGGGGCGGCCCGGGGAACGCGGCGCACTGGGAGTCTCGCGCACTGCCGCAAAATACCAGCGAGCATTGGGGCGAAACTTTTGTCGTGATTGGCAGCTGACTCATATGCAGGGCACATGCAGGAGCGGGTCCCCCGCGGCGGCGTGGGGGCACACATGTAGTGGGCTACACGATGGGCGTCTTGGGCTGGTAGGGCTCCTCCAAGTAGGCGAGCTCCTCGGGGGTGAACTCGACG
>JAJMSD010000037.1:0-58818 GCA_030558265.1 [Candida] pseudocylindracea
CGCGCCCGGAAGCGGTGGAGGCGGAGGCGGCCGTGCGCCGCCCATCCCTGGAAGCGGCGGGGGCGCCGGCGGCGCAGGCCCTTCGCCAACCAGCGGCGGGGGCGGCGGGGGCGGGGGCGGCGCAGGCCCATCGCCCACCATGGGCGGCGGCGCCATCGTGCCGTCCACGGCGTTCGGGAACTTGCTCGGCTTGAGCACGGCAGGCAGGCCGAGCCCGAGTGCAGCCAGGACCGCCAGAGTCGTCGAAGCAGGCGCCACCAGAGCAGGCTTGTCGCCAAACTCAAAGTCGTCGTCAGACTCCTGCTTCACCGGCGCCACCACCGGCTCCGTCTTCTTCACGGTGTTGGCCAACTCAGCGAGGAAGTCCGGCGTCTTGCCCTTGGAGCGCGCCACCTGCGCCGGGTTGTAGCCACCGGCGCCGCCCAGCACCACACCCGCAGTAATGCCGTTTTCGGGCTGCTTCTGCCCGCGCACGTACTTGCGCTCCAACTCCTCGAACGCCGAGGCGCGCGCGCGCGCCTCCTTCTCGGCCGCGTCCTCCTCCTCGGAGCCCTCCTCGTCCGTCACCTCCTGGAACACCTCGTTGACGTTCAAGGTGCCGTCCAATTCCTCGCGCAACTTCTCCACCTCGTCCAACTCCTCCCTCAACTTGTCCATCATGCGCGGGTCCATCTCGCGACCGCCGGCCCCACCGCCGCGCCCCGCCGCGCCAAAGTCCAAGTTGAAGTTCTTGAAGCCGTTCTCAAGCTCGCGCAACCGCTCCATCGCAAGGTACTTTTGCTTGCGGTAGAGTTCCTGGTCCTTGAGCTCGTGGTTGAACTTGAGAATGTCGTTGCTCTCGCTCTGAAGACTGAGGAGCTTCTTGCGGAGAGCGCTGAGCTTGGCAAGGTCCGCGTCCTGTGGTGTGCGTGCGGGGCCGAGCGTGCGCGGCAGCGGCCGCGGCAGCGGTGCCGGCTCAATAATGGTGCGCACCACCTTGGTCTTGCGGTGGCGGGTCTTGGTTTTGGGCGTCGCCACCACCGGCTCGGGCGTCGCCACCACCGGCACAGGCGCCACCGGCTCGGGCAGGTCGGGAATCTCCACCACCTCCACCACGTCGGAGCTCGTGGGGCGGTAGTCCTCGAAGTTGGTCATCTCCAACTCCCGCGCCTGCTGTTCGATCGTCTCCATCTGGGACCGGAGATCGCGGAGGCGCGACGAGGGCTCCACCACGGTGGTGCCCCAGTTGCGCGCGTCGGCACGGTACTCCTTCCGCTTGGAGTCGATGCGGCTCTGCAACTTCTTGGCAAGCTCGCCGTTCGTGGTTGTCACCACGTTCTTGCGTTCGTTCCCGGCCCGTGCGTTCACGTTGTTGAGCAGCACAAACATCTCGCGCATCTCGAGTTCCTGCTGGTGCTTCTCAAGGATGTGCTTGCGCTTGAGTTCCTCGAGATCTTCAGCAAGCTGGTCGTTCAAGCGGCGCTGGCGCCGAAGCACCGCCTCCAGCTCTTGCAACTCGGCCGTGAGCTTCTGCACGACACCGTCGCTGCCGAGGGCAAGCTTGCGCGCAAGCTCGTCGCGCTCGGCTGCGGCCTCGTTTGCGGCGCGCTTGGCCTCGCGCACCTCCAAAATGGCCTTGCGCGCCTGCTCGTCGCTCTGGAGGCTCGCCTGGAGCCTCTGCACCGCCATGTTAAGCGAGCTCTCGTCGTCGAGCCGCAGGCCCGCCAGCACGCCGTTCACAATCCCGTCCAAAAGCCGGAACTGCTGCGAGAGGTCGGAGGCGCTGGGTCGGCTCACGGGGTCCAGCTGCTGGAGGAACAAGTGCTGCACGATCAGAAGAAAATAGCCCTCCGCCTCGGTGGTTTTGAGCTGCTCCCACATCTTGGACACCAACTGCACCGGGTTCTGGAGGTCCACGTCCTTGTTGCCGAGGCCCTGCGTGCGGAGCCAGATGGCATAGTCGTCCGCCGCGGCGTCCTCAAACAGCCGGAGCCACTCGTCAATTAGCTTGTAGCGGAGCTCGCGGAGCATCTCAAACATCTTGGAAACGCCGCACGCCTTGAGCCGCCGGCGGAGGTCGACACGCACCGTGACGTCGGCGTTGCCCGCCACGAGGTGGTTGAGGAGAATCACCAGCGAGAGGGCGTAGTCGGTGAGCTGGTTCTCGCCGCCCTGCATCGTGTTGCGGTACTCCAGCAGCGCGCCGACCATGGAGCCCATCTTGCCGCGGCCCTCGAGCGAGCGCAACAACACCTTCATCCACATCTCCATGCGTGTGTACATGTCCTTGGCAGGGCGCCGCGAGGGATGGCGGTCCGGCTGCGCCAGGGCGGACGGACGGCGCTCGCCGAGCACGTGCACGGCGTACGACGGCGGCGAGAGCATGAGGTGGAGCACCTTGCGGTACGAGTCGCCGCCGGACTCCTTCCAGAGGGAGTAGAAGGTGAGAATGTCGGTGACGAGCTTGCGAGTGGAGATGCGCGGCAGAAACAACGAGTTGGCGATGGTGTCGAGACAGGGCGAGGTTTCAAACACGCGGCGCGCGCCCTCGCCCACGTTCACAACAACCCGGAAGCACTTGAGCATGGCCAGCTCCTTCTCGAGAAGCTCGTCCAGGAGAAGGGAGTTGGCGGAGTTGATACGCGCAAGCGCCCCCGAGAGCGCCACCTCGCCCTGGGAGGCAATGAAGCCGCGGACCCACGTGATGGGCTCGGTGCGGAGCAGGACCCACAAGTTGTTGAGCTGCGCGTCGGTGATGCTGCCGTCGAGGATCTTGCGGACGTAGAACTCGGGGGTGACGTTCTGGTCGCGCTTCAGAGCGCGCTCGTTCTTCTGGTGCTCGCTCAACGCGTCCTGGTAGATGAGCATCCACTTCTTGTCCATGGGATACGAGCCCATCTCGGCGCGGGCCAGCGGCGGGAGCAGGCGGAAGTCGCGCTTCTCCATGAGCTCGCGGAACATGCGCTCGACCTCCTGCGGGTCGCTCGGCCTGGTTAACGTGAAGGTGCTGGCGGGCAGGGCGCTGTTCTGCCGTAGCGGCTGGCTCAACTTCTTGGCCAGTACCTGGTGCATGCTGCGCACGTCGGACTCGCTCTGCGGAAGCAGGGTCTGCAGCCCGTTTGTGGGGCGCCGCCGGAACTTGTCCATCATCGTGGTGGACGACAGGGGCAGGAGCGAGTGCTGCGACGAGTGGGTGCTCTGGGTGTCCATGTCCAGCGCGCGGCTCGTGGTGCGCAGGTTTTTCTTGAGCGAGAAGATCAGCGACGACAGCATGCGCTTGTCGGCGGCGCTCGTTAGGTTGGCGTGTCGGTCCATCGCGGGGGAGCGCGCAGGCCGCGGGGCGCAGAATCAGGGGCCGTCTGTTGGCGGGGCGGTCGTGTGCCGGCACAGAGAGAGCCAGACAAGAGTGGCTGGACGGAAAGACGGTGCTGCCGGTGATGCGCTCCGGCCGGGTAAAGAGTAACGCGGTTGGATGGAGTTGCGTGTCGTGTAGTGATGAGGGATTTCTTAGCTACCGGATAAGAGCGCGGGGCGGGACAGAAAGTGAGACGGCGCTGCGGCGGGTGTGCGACGCGTGCTGCGCGGCGGCCGGGCGTGGCGCGGCGGCGGCCGCTCCGTGGCTGCCAAGGGTGCGGTGCTGGCCCCGCGCCGCGCCGGTCTCGCGCCGCGCCGGCCTCGCGCCGCGCCAGCCGCACCGCCACAATCGGGCCATCGCGCGCCCGATGCACGCATCCGGAGTGTCCGAGGCGGTGGCTTGGGAAGAAGGAGGATTGACCGGTTTGTGCGCCGCCCCTTACAGCGGCTGTGTCCCGTGCACATCCCCCTCCCCGCGCGTTGCCAATCCGCGTGTGCGGGCGGTTGTAACCGCCAGGGTAGATCGCGCGCACGAGGTGCCGCTGCCATCCCGCACCCGCGCCCCGGCGCCGGCGCAAACACAGGTACACGGGCGCGGTGCAGGCGGCACGGTGCAGGCGGCACGGTGCAGGCGTGCTTCCTCGCCGCCTGCGCGTGCCCCGCCGCCCAACCGGAACGTGGCGTTCGGTGCGCCCAACCCTATCGACATTCCCTCGACGGCCGTGCTTCGGCGGCGCCTGCTCGCCGCCCCGCCCGCTCCTGCCGCCTCGGTTGCATGCGTGCCTGCGCACTCGCGCACTCGTGTTTTCCCACGACACCACGCATGTTGCTGCGGGTTTCCCTATTCGGCATGCGGGCCTGCCGTATCCGGCGGCGGCCGCACTTAAGCGTGGTGGGGCACGCACGTGGCTGCGCGGTTAACGACAGGACAATGCGCGGGACGCGGGCCATGTAAACACGGCACAAGGCTCAGCGCGCAGCGGTATGTGCGCTGGGCAGCCCGCGCCGCCGCTGCGGGAGTGCCGGTGCGGCGACGGCGACGGCGGCGGCAGCGGCCCCGTGGGCGGCGGGACCGCCGGCGCTCCTTGCCCGCCCAGCCGCGCCGCCTCGACTTTCTGCTGCCGATCGGCAAAAGCATGCCACGCACGCCGCTGCACGCTGACGCACGGGCCATGCACGCGGCCACCGCGTCGCTGGCATGGCGCGGTTGGAATGGCCGCAGGCTCGCCGATGTTTATAAGCGGATCGCCTGCTATTGCGCCGCCCGCACCAACCCTCACTCTCGCTAGCCAACTTCCACCGCTCATTCAATGAAGTTCTCCACCGTTGCTCTCATGGCCGGCTCTGCCGCTGCCGCCTCCAACCTGACGGTCGTCACCTCCACCGTGGACGGCACCGTGACGCTGTACACCACGTACTGCCCGCTCACCGCCGAGTCCTCCCTGGTGGCGCCCTCCTCCGGCTCGCTCACCGTCGTGACCGAGACGCACGAGGGCGTGGTGACGCTGTACACCACGTACTGCCCGCTCACCGCCGAGTCCTCGCTGGCGCCCGCCTCCGTGGCCTCCTCCGTGGCCTCCTCCGGCTCGCTCACCGTCGTGACCGAGACGCACGAGGGCGTGGTGACGTCGTACACCACGTACTGCCCGCTCACCGCCGAGTCGTCCCTGGTGGCCACCGCCACCCCCACGACGACCGCGCCCGCGCCCGCCACCACCGAGTACTCCTCCTACGCGCCCGAGTCCGAGATCTTCTCGGCCTCCACCGAGGAGGAGGAGGAGAACATCACCGTGTACACCACGGTGCACGTCACCATCACCACCGAGAGCTCCACCTACACCACCGCGGTGCCCGTGACTGAGACCGTTGTGCCCACTTCCGAGACCACCACCGTGTACCTCGAGAAGACCGTCTACCTCACCGCCTCTGCCGAGTGCGTCGAGAGCGTCAAGACGGAGACCACGACCGTGTACCAGCCCGTGACCGTGACCGTGACCGGCGGTGCTGCTCCCTCCACCACCAAGTCCGCTGCCTCCCCCGTT
This sequence comes from [Candida] pseudocylindracea, assembly GCA_030558265.1. Lineage (NCBI taxonomy): Eukaryota > Fungi > Ascomycota > Pichiomycetes > Serinales > Debaryomycetaceae > Limtongozyma > [Candida] pseudocylindracea. The sequence continues at coordinate 5,376 of JAJMSD010000037.1, forward strand.
GTCCCTGTGACGCCGGTCTCCACCGGCTACACCTACACCGGCTACGGCAACGGCACCAACCTGACCCAGTCCGCCTCCGTCTACGAGGGCGCCGCGGCCAGCGTGAACGTGCCCATGGGCGCTGCTCTTGTTGCGATTGCTGCTTTCTTGTTGTAAGCATGAGGCGTGTTGCGGGCCGGGCAGCCGGCCGCCCCTCCACCGTCCACTGTGTGTGATAGGTTACAATGTATGGCAGTTTCACAATGCGTGCCCGGCTGCGGCTGCCCCGCACGGGGCGTCACGGCTGAAACGGCCTGCGCAAGCGTCACGGCAGCAGCCCCGTCTGCGGCCCCGCCGCCTGCGCCGCCGCCTGCGCCGCCGCCTGCCCCTGTCGCCTGTGCCGCCGCGCCCCTACACCACGAGGTACCGGTCCACCACCTCCGCCGCCGCCCGGAAGTTCCCGTTCGTCTCGTACACCAACGCAAGGTTGTGCGCTGCCTCCGCCCGCAAGTCGTACTCGGGCTCCAACCCCTCGAACCCCAACACCTCCTCGTAGTAGCGCACCGCCAACGTCGTCAACCCCAACATGTGGTACGCGCGCCCGTGGTTGTACGCCACCTCCTGCCGCTTGTACGGGTCCTGGTCTCTCCCGCGTAACCGCTCGTACTCCACAAAGTACAGCAACCCCTGGAGCACCTGGAAGTGCCGGTTCACCAGCAACCGCTGCATCGCCCGGTGGAGATGGCACACGCCAATCACAAACACCAACATCGGGTCCTTGTGCCAGTGGCGGTACAACCGCTGGAGATAGCCGAGTGCCAGCACGTACAGCCGCCCCCCGAGAAGAATGCACCCGTAGATGTACACCAAGTACGGGTTGTCTGCCGCCACCACCGCCTCCGTGTTGGTGATCGTCGCCATGCCCTCGATCTCGCCCCCGAGCCGCCGCAGGTCCAGCGCCTTGATCTGCCGGAGAAAGTACTTGAGGTGGTTCGCGCTCGTAAAGATCACCAGCGCCAACTGGCCCAGCGGGAACGCCGCGAGGAAGAACCGCAACACCATGGGGTTGAACTGGTTGTGGTTGAGGAGCCCGCGCACCGTGAGCATCACGCCCCCGTAGTCCCCCAACATCAGCGCCACCAGCATCCGCACCACCTGCATGAGGTGGTCCCGCGCCGGCTCGTGGTGGAACACCGCACACGTCTGCGCAAGCTCCACCACCCCCACCGCCTCGTCGCTCATCTGCGGCTCGTACCGCGCAAGCGTGAGCGCGTACCGCATGAACAACCCAAACCACTGCTCGTACGCAACCCCGCGGAACTCCGTCTTGGTGCGGTCCGCCTCCCCGTCCCCGCTGCTGTCATACAACTGGTACACCAGCGTCAACCGCTCGTCGATGTTCATCTGCCGCTTGCGCTTGTGTGCCATGAGCCCAATGAACCGCCGCAGCTTGTCCTTCGGAAAGAACGCCTTGACCCGCCCGAACATGTCAATGAGCTGCAGCGCAAGCTGCTGCCACGCCGTCCGCGCCACCGGGTCGTGCACCTCTGCCCAGAGCCGCTCGAGCGTCGAGAACTTCTTGCGCACCTTGGCGTTGAGGTCCTTCTCCTCCTCCTCCCGCTGCTCCTCCAACTGCTTGTTGTACTTGCGCAGCCGCGGTGCCTCTTCCTCGGCCGGCTCCGGCAACTCCTCGCGGGCCGCCGCCACCTCCCGCGTGTACTGCCGCAGCCTGGCCATGTCGCCCGTGTGGAAGTACGTCTCCGCAAGCGCCAACTTGACATCGAGGTTCTCCGGGTCCTCCGACAAGACCCACAAGTAGCCCTCAAGCGCCTTGCGGTACTCCCCTGTCTCCTGCTGGCAGCTCAGCACCAGCGTCACAAGCTCCACCGTCTGGAACTCTTCAAACGCCGCAAGCGGCTCGAGAAACCGCAACGCCTCCAGATAGAGCCCCGTGCGCTCCAACCACTTACCTGCCTCGCTGAACAAGTCGTACACCTCCTTGATGTCCTCGCGGAACAACCACTCAAAGTGCCGCATCGCCTCGTCGCTGTCCTTCAAGTGCAACCGGCACAAGCCGAGCTTCACGCGGATGTCGATCGGAAGCTCGTGGTTGCGGTTCTGTTCCGCCGCCGGCATCTTCTTGAACCGGGGGTTCGAAAGCCGCCGCTCGTCAAACTCCAGGTCGTTCGCAAGATCCAGCCAGAACGTCTCCAGCGAGCGCCCCGAGAGCCACCGCAGCGCGAGCCGCACCACCTTGACGCACGGCTCCCACTGCTGGATCTTGAGGTACATTTCGGCGAGGATGTTGAGCTCGCCCCAGTCAAAGCGCGGGAACGGGAGCTCCTCCTCCACCTCGCCCTCCGTCGGCGTGTGGTTCACGTTCGCATCAAACACCCGGAGAAACAACAGGATGGCGTCCACCACGCGGTTCTGATCCACGTAGCAGAGCGCCAACTGCTTGAGCACGCGCCGGTCGCTCGGGTACGCCTTGTGGAGCTTCTGGAACAGCTCCAACGCCCGCCCCACGTGGCCAACCTCGCGGTACAAGAGGGCGCGGTTGTAGATGCTCTTGGTGTCGCTGCCGTTCAGCGCGGCAATTGCGCGCTTGTAGCAGTAGATGGCCTGGAGCGGGTTGTCCAACTCGGCCGAAAGCTCCGCCACCGTGCCCCAGAACTCGTGGTCCCACAGATTGATGTGGGCGGCCATGTACCACATGGCGCAGCAGCCTGCAAGATCACCGCGCTGGTGGGCAATCTCGCCGAGCGTCTTGTACGCACCAAAGTTCTTGCGGTCCTTCTCCACCACCTCGCGGTAGAGCTTCTCGGCCGCCGCCAAGTCGTTGCGCACAAACGCCTCGTTGGCCTGCGACACGAGGATGCGCACCTCGGTGTCGAGCTCCCGGTTGGCACCGCGGCGGGCGCGGGGTGCCGAGCTTCCGCGCTTGCGGCCCTTGCTGCGGAAGAGCAGCGCCTCGCGGATCGCGTTCTTGAGGCCCTCGCGCTCCATCACCGCCTCGTCGTCGATCTCGTAGTCCTCGTCGCTGGAGAACCCAAAGTCCACCACCGGCGGTGGCGATGCGGGGTGCACGTCCTCGTCCTCGGAGTCCAGATAAAGGTGGAGCGTGGAGGCAATGGCGTCCAACTGGTCGTCGCGCGCGGGCTCGTCGTGCGCGGGCCCGTCGTCCATCGCCACGTCCGCCTCGCCGCCGCTCGTCGCCGCGTCCTCCCGCTCGACGTACCGCACCTGCTCCTTGGCGCGCCGCGCCCGCACCCGTTTCAACGGCGGCTCGTCCATATCAAAACAAGCAGTGTGCGGAGCTGCGGCTGCTCATCGCATCGCCACACATGTTCTCTTCCTTTGCCCCATATCCGCAGACGTTCAGCGAGACGTACCGGTGCTACCCGGTGGCGATGCTCCCGGAGTCGTCGCGGAAGGAGGAGTACAACTACGGCGGCAAGATCTTTCTCCCGCTGCTGGCGCTCAGCCGGCTCACGATGCTCCACATCCGCTACCCGATGCTTTTCCGCCTCGAGAACCGCGCCGCCGACCGCACGACACACCTGGGCGTGTTGGAGTTTGTGGCGGAGGAGGGCCGCGTGTACCTCCCGCAGTGGATGATGAACACGCTCGGGATGGTGCCGGGCGGGTTGCTCCTGGTGGCGTCGACGGACATTCCGTTGGGGCTGTTTGTGAAGCTCGAGCCGCAGCTGGTGGACTTTTTGGACATTTCGGACCCCAAGGCGGTGTTGGAGAAGGCGTTGCGCGGCTTCACCACCTTGACGGTGGGAGACGTGTTCGAGGTGAGCTACAACAAGCACGTGTACGGCATCAAGGTGTTGGAGACCAAGCCGTTCCACGTGCTGCAGGGCATCTGCGTGGTCGAGACGGACCTTGAGACGGACTTTGCGCCGCCAGTGGGCTATGTGGAGCCCGAGTACACGCCGCGTGTGGTCAAGGCGCCGGAGCCGCGGCAGGGCATGATGAGCAAGGCGATCGGCTACGCCACGCTCGTGGGGGACGCGGGAAACCGGTGGAAGGGGGGCGCAAAGCTCAACGGCAAGGCCCAGGCGGCCCCCGAGGCGGGGCACATGTTGAGCGACATCAACCTCGGCGGGCCGCCGGCGCCGTTGCGGCTCCCGCAGGGACAGCTCTTTTTCGGGTTCCCGATCACGCCGCCGGCGACGGAGGACGAGGCGGCGGTGGAGGAGCGCCACTGGGGCCAGGGACAGAGTCTCCGCCAGGCGCGGAAGCGCAAGGACAAGAACGACGGCTTCCCGCTGTTGAAGGACAAGGCGCGGTCGCCGGAAGAGATTGTTGTCGATAGCGACTGAGGCGCATTACACCCCACATAATCCACGCACATCCCTGACTGTTCCGCCATGCCCACGCCCCTGCCGTCAGCCCGGATGAAGATCACGCTCAAGATGGCGATCCTGCGGCTCCGGTTCATCCAGAACAAGGAGACGGCGCTCGCGAAGCAGCAGCGGCGCAGCATGGCCGACCTCCTCGCGCAGGGCAAGGAGCTGGCCGCCACCATCCGCGTGGAGAACATCATCCGGATGGACATGTACGTGGAGTTGTTGGAGTTCCTCGAGTTGTACTGCGAGTTGTTGAGCGCGCGCGTGGGGTTGTTGGAGGGCAAGGAGTGCGACCCGGGGCTCGTGGAGGCGGTGCTGGTGGTGATCTACGCGGCACCGCACACGGACATCAAGGAGTTGGGCACGATCCGCGAGCTCCTTGTGCACAGGTTCGGGCCCGAGTTTGCGCAGCAAGCGAAGGAGAACGCAGAGGGCGTGGTGCCACAGAAGGTGGTGGAGCGGTGCGAGATCAAGGCGCCGGACGAGCGCTTGGTGACGCTCTATCTCGTGGAGATTGCCAAGGCGTACGGCGCGCCGTACTCGAAGCTTCTCGAGACGAGCGACGACGACGACGACGACGGCGAGGGGGGGTTGCCGGAGCTCGAGGCGGCGATTCTGATCACGGAGGAGCCGGACGCAGGGGCGCCGATCCAGGTGAAGCCGCCGCACGCCTCGACGCTGAACCCGGCGCCGTCGGTGAAGGTGCCGAGTGGGGTGAGCGTGCGCAAGAACAGCGCGTCGAAGGCGCCGGCGCCGGACTCGTTCGACGAGCTACGCAAGCGGTTCGAGGCGCTCAAGCGGTAGGGCAGGGTGCTGCAGAGGAGCCGCGGAGGCACGAGGGAGGGGGTGCTGCGATGCCCCCTGCGGCGCCCACCGGCGCACCGGCTCACGGCCGGCGGCGCCCACCGGCGCGCTAGCACATGGGAAGGCGCCGGCGATAGGCTTTGCGCGTGCATGAAGGCGCACGCCGCAGAAAAACACAACCCATTCTTCCCATGCCTCTGAACGAAGACCTCACGCGGCAGGTGGAGTCGCTCCTGACGAAGCTCCTCGAGGCCATGACGGCGACGCTGCGGATGGAGGAGGAGATCCACAGCGTCAGGCACGAGACGACCGAGTTGCGCACCCAGCTTGCGCGCGAGAAGCAGCTCCGCGCCACAGCCGAGGAGGAGTGCGAGGGCCTCCGCGTGGAAATCACCGACTTGAGCATGTCCTTGTTGAGCGAGGCCAACACGATGGTGCTGGATGCCCGGCGGCAGGCGCATGTCGAGGGCGAAAAGACCAAGCGGCTCGTCGAGGAGGGCTTGAACCAGCAGCAGCACATCGAGGTGTTGGAGCAGCAGTTGCGAGACCTCAAGGAGCGCTTCTACCAGTTGGACATGGAACAGACGCAGACACACGCGCCGCCGTCGCCACTGGTGAACCGCCAGAGCACCACGTCGAGCGAGGGCTTCCAGTGGGACGCGCACTCGGAGCAGGGCGGGTTGCCGCAGATGCCGCCGCTCTACACGCCAACGGTGGCGGCGGTGCGCACCGACCGCACGCCGTACCCCGAGTTTGTCGCCTTTTTCCAGGCCCTCACGCAGAAGGGCTTCACGTTCGACCTCTCGAGCCTCCAGGCGCTCCCGTTCTTCAAGATGCTCTACAAAGAGGACATCGACGACACGCTCGATCTTGCCAACGCACCCAAGGTGCCCTTCTACACCCGCAAGACGTTCCTCCGCAACATTGTCGACGGCCGCGTGGTGATCGAGCCCATCTCGGGCGTGAACGAGACGTACCGGCTTGCGGCCCAGAAGCGCAACTCTGGGTGGTTGACCACGTCCATGTACGCATACCCCAAGGACCTGCCGCCGGTGGCGACACGGCTGCCGTGCGGCATGTGCGGCGAGGCGCGCGACGACATTCTCGAGCACGCGCGCTTGTACATGATGAAGATCCAGGGCGACGCCGGCTCGATCCCGTTGTGCACCTTCTGTCTCGGGCGCGTGCGCAGCGTGCTGGAGCTTTTTGGCGTGTTGCGGGGATTGCACCGGGGCATTGGCGGCAGGCTGGACGCGGTGACGGTGCGCCGCTGGTACTTGGCGGTGACGCGGTTGCGCGCCAAGATGTTCTGGGCACGCTTGGGCATCTGGGACACGCCGCAGGGCGTGATGCAGGTGGGCGACGAGGAGTTGGCGGGGTTGGCGGAGCGGTTGGGGGCGGGCGGGAGCCTGCGGTCGAGCGCGTCGCTGCACCGGGCTCTGGTGTCGACGCTGCGGAGCGTGCTGCGCGCCAGCACCGCGAGCGAGTCGGCGTTCCAGGACGCCGAGGGCGCCGAGGGCGTTGCCGCGCTTGCGGCGCCGCACCCCACGCTCGACCCGGCGATCCCGCGCAGCGGCACTTTGGAGACGTTGCGGGTGGACCGGATGGCGGAGAGCGCGCCCGCGGAGAGCGCGCCCGCGGAGAGCGTGCCCACGGAGAGTGCGCCCGCGGAAACTGCCCCAGCGGCATCTACTGCTGTCGACAACTGAGCACGAGCGTGCTTGCGCCCGCACCGCGGAGGTGGAACACTTGCGTGGCCCCGCGGCAGGAGCGGTTGCCGGCCTCACGGCAGCCAGGGAACACCCCCGGCGCCAGCCTTACTCTCAGCACAAAGACACATCGGCCGGCGACCATCGAGCCGGCCAACTTAAGGAGTGCGGTTGGCGGCCGAAAAAACGCCGCGCACGCCCTAATAAACCATGTCCACGTTCCGTGCGCACACCCGTCCCATGCTGAAGCGACTGCTCGCGGAGCGGGCGGTGCGTGCTGCGCGGGGGCCTGGTGCCGTGCGGCGGAACCACTCCGCGCTCTTTCCGGCGGCGTCGGCAGTGGTGCGGGTGCCTCTTCCGTCTGTCGTGGCGGCCCACCTCCGGCGGCGGCCTGCTGTGCTTGCGGCGGTTGCCGCCGAGTCTGCCGCCGTCGTCCGCATCGGCGACGACGCCCTGGCGCTTGTGGAGGCGGCCCTGGCACCCCAGGCTGCTGCCGCGGAGAGCGCTCTCCGGCAGGCGGCGGTGCGGGTGCTCCTGCAGATGCGCGTGGAGGAGGTGGACGCGGCCGGCGCCGAGTACTGGACGCGGCGCGGCGAGGTTGTGCTTGGGTCCCAGGCGTGCTTGGTCGACGCCGAGCCGGTCGAATTGGCGGCGGTGCTGCTCGACCTTCCGCCGACGCTTGCCCTGTTGATGCCGCTGCTCCGCGACGCCTTGTGGGCGAGCTCCGGCTGCGTGTTTGTCGACGGCGCCGTGCACTCGCCGCTGGAGGCGGCCACAGCACTGGTCCACGACTGGCTTGCCTCGCTCCACGCGTGCCACGAGCGGGCACACCTTGTGGACGCCATCCCCGCCGGCCTTGCGGAGGCGCTCGCGGACACCGCCTTTGCCGACGCCATGTCGGCGCTCACCAGCACCGACGTGCGGGTGGCACCCAACCGCGTGGTGCTCCACGGATACACGCCGCAGCTGGTGCGCAGTGCGGTGGAGACGGTCGGGGCGGCGGTGCTGGAGTGGAAGCGCTGCCACGCCGTTGTCCAGGTCGACCGTCGGCTCGCGGCGCTGCTCACACACAACGGCCGGTTGCTGAACGGCGGCGGAAAGCTCCTTGCGATGGGCCCGCGGCCGCGGTGGACGCTCCAGGACACAGCCAACGGCCTTGTGGTGATTGGCACGCTGCCCGTGCTTTTGGACGCGTTGGTGGCCCGCCTCCGTGTGTTGGGCGGGGCCGAGGCCGCCACGCTCACGGTGCCCAAGCGGCGCTTGTTTGCGGCGTGGCGCTCGCCAGAGGAGTTGGACGCGTGGAGCAGGCGCACGGGCGTGCTGGTAGGGTTTGACCGCGCCCCACACCACGTGTACGCCCGGTGGCGCCAGTCGGGGGACGCCGCTGTCGCGGTGACGCTCACGGGAGGCGAGCGCGGCGTGGCGGCGTTCCAGAAACACGTGGACGGCGCGGCGGCCCACTCGGACGCGGTGACGCTTGACGGGGTGGTTGCGCGCTGCATTATGAGCCGGCTGCCGAGAGCCGGCAACGCGGTGGGACGGGTGGAGGAGCGGCTCGACGTGGCGGTGTTCCAGCAGGGTGGGCCGCGCGGGACAGAGCTCACGGTGGTGGGCGCTGCTCGGAGCCGGGTGGACGCGGCGGTGGACTGGCTCACGCTGGAGGCGGCGCGGCTTGCGGCCCACCACGCGGTGGTCGTGGTGCCTGCCGGCCAGGAGTTTGCCTTTACGCGCGACTGCGAGTTGGTGGTGGAGCAGGGCGACGAGTGCAGGCTCCATGTGTTTGCCCGCTCGCGGGGAGCGCTTGCGGCGGCCACCAGCCACTACGAAGCAACGTACGGGGGAAAGCTAGTGTCTTGATTAGGGCAGGGCCTTCTCGGCCAACCCGCTCTCGCTCCACAACCACAAGGCGTCGACGGCATAGGCACGCACGCTCACGTTCCGGGTCTTGTTCTCGTCCGCCGCCAACTCCAACAGCTCCCGCACACGGTACTCCTTCAACAACGCCAGAACCCCCTCCACAAACGTGTCGTAGGTGCCCTCGCCCTCCGTGTCCTCCACCTGGAACGCCCGCTTGCCCAACTTGTAGACGACGCGGCCAAGCGTCTGGATCGCCACCAGCCGCTGCGAGGGCACGGTGCTGCGCGCCAACAGGGCAAGCTCCTCTAGGGTGTATCCCGCCATCAGCGGCTGCTCGGCGTGGTGGTGCAACCCCAAGTGGCCGGGCACCGCGTCCGCCAACTCGGGTGGAACTATGTCGCCGTGGAAGTCGAACCGCATGAGCCTGAGCGAGTCGTACAGCTGCATGGGCACCGGCGGCGCAGGCGCCATCCACTTGAGCTTGTCCACCTCGACCGGGAGCTCGGGAAAGTACTTTTCGTGGAGTTTGCGGTGGAAGTCGGGGTCGTCCAACTCGAGCTCCGCCAGCGGCGGCTTGGGGAAGTGCATCTTGGCAATGAGCTCGGCCGCCGCCGCGTCCACCGCCTCCGCGTCCTCGGCCGTGGGAGCCAAGTCGTCCAAGTACTCCACGTCCTCCCACTCCGGGTCGGGGAGCGGCTCGCCGGGGTAGTTGACCAGTGTGGTGGGCTCGAACCGCACCGACTTGGGGGTGCTGGGCGCAAGCAGCGGGGTGCTGGGCGCCAGCTTGAGCGCGGGCTTGAGCAATGGGCTGCTGGTGGTTCTGTTGAGCGCGCGGCGCACCGCCGTGTCGTCAAGAGACTTTTCCTTCCAGTCCTTCCCCTGTGCGCGCTTTGCAAGCGCCGCCAAGAGGTCGGGGCTGATGGATTCCAAGAGCTCGGCGCGCTCGGCCTCGATCTCCGCGGGCAGGAGGGCCGCGATGGTGCTGAGGTTCTCCTGGTGGATGCGCAGCGCCTCGGACGCGGGCTCGAGGACCGGGCTCTTGCGCAGCGCCTCGAGAACCGGGCTCTTGCGGGCGGCGGCCTTGCGGGGACTGGCACGCCCCCCCGCCCCGCCCCCCCCGCGCTTGATGCGCCGCCCCCACAGCGGCGGCCGGAACTGCGAGGGCGGCGCCTGCACAGCCATCTCCGGCGCGCCCACCGTCTCCTTCTCGACAATGTCCCCCACCAAGTCCATGAAGATGCACTATTTTCGATCGATTTCTGCACTCCGCTGCACTCGGCTGCACCACGTGCGGGCCCTGCATCACGCCTGCACCCACCGGTCGCGGAGAAGCTTCGCCTGGACCATGGGTCGCACCGCGAGCGTCGCCACCACAAGCACCGCGATCGAGCCCACCAACTTGGTGTACGCAAACGTCGGCAGGAGCAGGTCGAACTTGCCGCTGGGCGCCGTCGTCGTGCAGAAGACGTGCGACGCCCCCACCAGACACACGCCGACCGTCAGCTCCATGGCGGTCGCAAACGCGACAAGCCGCTCGCTGCGCGGGAGCGAGAGGTTGTACGAGAGCACGCTGGAGTCGTCGATGTCCACGAACGGGTGGTACGGCAGACGCATGAACTCGCTCTGCTCGGCGCTCGTGAGCGCGCGGCCCACCACCCGCCGCCCGCTGAGCACATAGCGCGGGATCGCCACGAGCTGGCCCAGCGCAAGCGCCACCACCACCAGCGTCGACGTGATGCCGTGCGTCGAGGTCGTCTGCGCCACCGCCACCACCGTCTCCGGAAGCGCGTACGCAAGCGAGAACACGTGCGGGAGCGCGTGCGGCGGGGCGCGCGTGTCGGGCTCTGCCGACTCGTACATGTCCAACACCACGAGCCGCGACTCGCGCGGCGTGAGCGCCGTGTAGCTCACCACCGCCCAGTGGTCGCCCACTGTTGCGAGCACCAGCGCGGGGTCGATTGCCTCGCGGTGCGTCTCGCTGTGGAGAAGCGCCCCCGTTGCCGCGTCCACCACGTGCACCTCCACGCCACCGGCGCTGGCAAACGTCACCACCAGCACCCCGGGGTTGAGGTACTTGTAGAGCACCAGCCGGTCGCCGAGCACCGTGCCGACCGACGCCGTGGGCGTGTGTGTGCGGTGGAACACCTGTGCGTGCGTGCCGTGCGGGACGGGGAGCGTCCACGTGGGCACAAGCACGCCGTCCTGAACCACGTGGCCCACCACGGCCGTGCCGACCTCGACCACCGTGACGGGACTGGGAAACTCGCCGGCCACCACCACGAACCGGTCGCCCGAGAGGTACGCGACGCCGGCGGGCGTGGCCAACACGCGCGACACCGTGCCGCCCACAGGCGTCACCGCAACGCTGTCGCCCTGCACCACCGCCACCTCGGAGCGCGTGAAGACAAAGATGGTCTCGCCAAGGGCCTCAATGGCGGTGGGCACGTCGGCGGTGGCAACGAGCACCTCCCGCACCACGCTGCCGCCCCGGCCGTACACCACGACGCGGCCCCGAGCGTCGACAACCGCAACCTGCTCGCCCGCCGCCTCGGTGCGCGCGGCCGCCCCGTGGCGCCACCGCTCGAGGTCCTTCTTCCAGCGCGTGACGTACGCCGTCCACACGCCCGCCGTCTCCTCCACCAACACGTCGTCCATGGACAAGACGGTGGGCGGCGGAGGCACCACCACAGCCGCGCCCACAAGCGCGGCGCCGTCCGCGCGCCAGCTCGCGTGCACCTCCTCCACCGACACCGCGGCCGCGGCGGCGACAGAGACCAACAAGCGGAGGAGCATCATGGGATTTATTGTCTGGTGCTGTGCGGAATAAAGCGGAGCGAGACGCCGGCGGCGGAGGGGTCGCTCCACGGATCGACCTGGTCCCACACGAGCTCGAGGTCCTCGGGCGTCTCGGGCACAAAGTGGCGGAGGGAAAGGGGCGGCGGGAGGAAGGCGGCAGAGAGCGGGCTCGGCGTGCCGAACGCGAGCTTGTGCGCGAGCACGAGCTGCTCGACCGCGGCGTTGTCGGCACGGAGCTGCTGCCACACGGCGCGGTGCTGGTGGTGCGCGCCCTGCTGCACGGCGTCCACCACGTGCAGAAACATGTGGCGCTCCTCCTGGTCCTCGACCCACCTGTCGATGCGCGTGCTGAACTCGGGGTAGTCGATCGGCCGCCACAGCAACGGGCCGAACCACCGCGAGGGCCGCTCGCCGCGCTTCTCGGCGGCTGCGCGCGCCGCGGCCGCGTCCTCGTAGTACGGGTCGTACGGCAAGCTCAAGTGCGCGCCCTCCAAGCCCAGCTGGAAGGCGAGGTACGCGGCGGCGCCGAACGCGAGAAACAGCCACGGGCGGCGCGCGCGGCGGCTGCGCCAGAAGAGCGCAAGCGCGGCGCCCGTCTGGACCCCCGTCAAGAGCCAGAGCCCCGTCCGGCAGTCGCCCGCCGGCACCAACGGACCCCACAACCAGAGCCCGAACGACGGGCGCAGGTGGTACACGGCGCGCTCGGTCTTGGGCATGAGCGTTTTTCGGCAGGCCGACCCGGGGGTAATATCGGGTGCCTGCAGATTGCTATCGCGGGGGTGTCGCCCTGCGCCTGTTGCCACCCCGCTGCTCCCACGATGGACCCCAAGGACGTCTTTTTGATCGTGCTCGCCTTCTTCCTCCCGCCGGTTGCCGTCGCCATCAAGCGCGGCCTCTGCTCCGCCGACTTCCTCATCAACCTCATCCTCTTTGTCCTCGGCTTCGTGCCCGGCTTGTTGCACGCGTGGTACGTGATCGTCACGTACCCGTACGGCTCCGGTGCCGCGTGGAGCTCGCAGCAGGACTCGAACGGCTACGAGCCGTTGCAGTAGCCCGCCCGTCCGGCCCCTCAATGCACGCCGTGCCCCACTATTGCTCACTTTTCCCGCCCGCCTTTTTCCATGTCGTTGCCGACGCACTCCACGCCCACGCGGCCGCGGCTCTCGTACGTCCCCTCGGGGCCGCCGGCGGCGCCGCTGCCGTCGTCGCTCTGGCTGGACCTGTACCTTGCAAACTCGCCCGCCATCACGCCGCAGAACCAGGGCGGTCTTCTCTGGCTGCCGTTCGCCGACAGCGTGTGGACGCCGTCGCGCACCCCCACGCAGGGCCGCTCGCAGAGCATGAGCCAGTCGCCTGCTGCCAGCCGCTTCTTCCCGCCGCGGGGCCCCCTGGAGCGCTTGCGCTTTGACGACGTGCGCCAGGCGCTTGCCCAGGCCGCCGACGAGACGTGTGTCGAGTTGGTGGTGTGCGACAAGGACGTGTGTACCGCCGCCTCGGGCAAGGCGCGCGTGAGCTTTGCCACGGGCAGCGACGGCGCCGCGGCGCCGGGCGACGGCAGCTGCGAGAACCCGCCGCCGCCCAGCGAGGGGTTTGCCTCCACGTTCTACCGCCGCTCGACGAACGGCTTCATGTTTGTGCGCGAGCTCCAGCCCAAGCCGAGCGTGCGCAGCAGCAACGCCAAGCGCGGCCGCGACCTGGCGGGCAAGGTGGTGGTCGAGTTGAAGGTGAGCATGGTGCCGGGCCCCGTCACGGTCGTGGGCGTCGACGCGCGGCGCTTGGAGGGCAAGTTGCCGGGCTTGAAGGTGAGCAAGGGCGGCGGCGGCCGCAAGCCCAAGCGCCCGTCGCGGCTGTAGACGCCGTGCACTCCGGCAGTAGGCGCCCGCTCCACACCAGCCGCGGCCCCGCCGGCCGCGCGGGCGTGCTGGCAATGCATTTCCGCAGATCGTGGACCCTGATCTCATCCTGCGCATGGACCGCTCCCCCGCGCCCGCGCTCCTACCGAACTCCCCGGCGGTGTTGAACCTCCCGGCGGACGTGCTCGAGATGGTGGTGCCGGTGCTCGCGCTCCGGGACCTCGCGGCACTCTCGCTTGCGTCGCGCGCCACGCGCCAGCTTGTTGCGCCGTATCTCTTCAGCGCGCTCGCCGTGACGTGGTTGGAGCTCTTGTCGGCGGTCAAGCTCGTCCAGCCGTCGCTGCACCCCTTCACCAAGGAGGCGGCCGCGCCGCCGAGCGTGACGCTCTTTGACGGCCTCCCGCACCGCCGCCACGTGCGCCACGTCAGCATCACCGACCTGAACCCCGCCGCCGAGTGGGGGTTCGCGCTCGCCCCGCGGCTCGCGACGCTTCCGCAGCTCTGTCTGCTCTCGCTCACCATCCTCCACTCCTCGCTGTGGCTCAAGTACCAGCAGATCGCCCCGCCGACCAACATCACGCGGCTCCACCTCGCCAACGTGTCGACGCTGCCGCTGCTGGTGAGCCACTTGTTCACGGCGGCGCATCTCCGCGGCTGTCCCGCGCTCCGACGTCTCTCCCTCCGGCTGTTCCACTTGGCGGAGGCCAGCGACCCCGCGCCGCTGCTCCGGCTCGACCGTCTCACACTCGACGACTGCTACTGGGAGTACCCGTTCAGTCCCGGCGAGCTCGACCCGGAGGGCACCATCACCCAGCTCGAGCTCACCTACAGCTCGGCGGCGTCGTTCGTGCTTTCGGAGCGCTTCCGGTCGTTTGTGCGGGCACCGGTGGACGGCGTGCGGTTCGCCCGCGTCGAGCACTTCCGGCTCCACACGCGCGGCATCACGTCGCCGCTTTCGGGCGATCTCCTCGACGCGGTGGTCCAGGAGTTCCGCCGGCTCCGGCACCTCTGGCTCGTGGGCTGGGCCGCCGGCAGCGTCGACGTGTTGGTGCGGCGCCACGTCCAGTCGTTGCTCAGCCACGCACACCCAGACCTCTACCGCGTGCACCTCGGCGTCGAGGGCGACACAGCCGCCGATTTCGCCCGCGGCCGTCTCCGCGTGCGCGTGTACCCCGTGCACGGCGCCGCGCCTCTCCCCGCAGCCGTCCCCACGCCCCGCAGCCCGTAGTCCAGCGGAGCCGGCGCCGCACGGCGCTCGGCCTGTTCTCCTGCACGCACCCCACAGCATTGCGGCGGAGCGGGGTTACCGGGCGAAACGTTCTCTTTGCCACCCCTGCTCATGGTGCCGAGCCAGAGAACCGTAAAGTCCCGCCACCAGCGCAACCGCGTGGCGGCGGCGTGCACGGTGTGCCGGCGGCGCAAGATGCGCTGCGACAAGGGCAAGCCGGCGTGCCTGCTGTGCGTCGAGAACGGCACCACGGAATACTGCAAGTACGACGCGAAACCGTGGGAACGCGACGCCGAGGACTTGAACGGCGAGCTTCGGCAGGTGAACGCGGGCCTCCAGAGCCAGATTGCGGAGTTGACCTTGTTGTTGAAGCAGAAGGACGCCGACATGGTGCAGTTGAAGGACTACGTCATCAAGCTGGGCTTCTCGGCCGGCGGCTTCCCGCCCGCCGGCGGGCCGCCGCTTGCGTCGCCGCCCACCAGCGACCACGTGCTGCTGCCGCTGGTCCCCGTGGCCGAGCTGGTGGCGGCCGGGCTGCTGCCGCTCGTCAAGTTTTTGCCCGAGTTCCTGGTGCTTGTGTTGAACGGCCCCAACAACGTGGTCCACCTCGGCCCCACGCTGTTGTGTCTGCTGTTGCTCAACGACACGCGCATGAGCACCGTGTACCGCACCATGATGAACTATCGCGAGGTCAAGCCGCGCGAGGAGGTGGACATGCCGCTTCCGTCCAAGCCGCTGGCCGGGTCGTTCATCCCGTTCTGTCCCGTGGACCTGCACATCAACAACGTGTCGCCGGACGCGAGTACGCCCGAGGAGTTGGTGCAGAGCATCGAGCGCATCATCCCGCCCCGGTCCACGTTCGACTACCTCATCGGACGCTTCTTCACCGTTGTGTACCCCGTGGTTCCCATCATGGACTCGCGCGTGTTCCGCACGAAGGTGGCCGAGCTCGTGCAGTACACCGGGGCGCCTGCCGAGACGACGGGCGGGCCGCCCACTGCCAGGCTCAACATCACGGACGAGGCGGACTACTACTGGGTGGCGCTGGTGCTCTACGTGTTGCGGCTCGCCTACCTCACGCTCCCCACGGACGACAACTCGCTGGCAGAGCGGTCGGGTGTCCACCACCAGCAGCTCGCGGAGCAGTACGGCGTGGACGTGGACATGCTCCGGCGGATCCGCATCGACAGCACCGTGATCGGGTCCAACTACCTGCAGCTTGCGCAGCGGTGCATCCGGGACACGCTGATGCGACCGTTGGTGACGCTCATCCGCATCCAAGCCATGCTTCTCTCGGCGTCGTACAACTTTTACTTTGACGAGTACTCGGTGTCGCACCTCCAGGAGTTGGCGACGTTGGTGGAGACCGCACGGAACCATGCACTCCACCGCGATCCCACGGAGTTCCCGCACATGGCGACGACCGAGCAGGAGCAGCACCTCTGGCGCAAGATCTGGCACCAGATCCGTTTCTTTGACTCGCAGATGGCGGTGACGTTTGGCACGGCGCCGCTCATCGCGGAGGGGCTGTTCAACACGCGCGCGCCAAGTCTACCCAGCGACGCCGTGCTCGGGCTGGACGCCCCGGGACCGGACGAGTACCACCGCGACGAGTCGTACGTGTGCTACTGTTTCCGGTACAAGTACAACGGCGCGACACACGTGAACCGCCTCCTGACGCTCTGCCAGAAGATTGCGTTGGGGAAGGAGGCGGTGACGGTGGCGGAGTTTGAGCGGGCGTTGCAGCAGCTCGACACCTTCATCGACACGTTGCGCTCATTCGAGCACTACGTGTACGGGCCGTTTCTCGAGTTCCAGGGCGTCATGTTGGGCAACACACGCTACCGGATCAACGGGTTGGTGTTCAAGACGGACATGACGTTGTCGTCGTACCTCTTCCACTTTGTGCTCTATCTTGCCACGGATGGGATGGAGAAGCCACACCCGCACCCCGCCAAGCAGGCGTTGTTGCTCTTCTATCTCGGGTACCGGTTCCTCGAGGACACGCTCTACCCGCAGCGGCTGCGCCAGGGCATGTTCAACACGTCGTTGTCGTCGCTCATGGCGGCGCGCGTGCTCCGCGGGTGCATGCGGCTGCTCCAGTCGTTGTGCGCGATGCTGTCGTGCGACCTGCAGTCGTCGGCGTGGTTCTTTGACTACGTGACGATGAAATCGTGGGGCGAGGACGGGCGGATGGTGTACGAGTGGTTGAGCACGGGCGAGATGGGCGACGAGGACGTCGAGCAGAACGAGCGGTTCCGGCGGCGGTTGTTTGTGCTCATGCACCGTCTCTTCCAGATGTCGCAGCAGCGGTCGGCGTTCTACTTCCAGTGCTGGCAGGTGTGCACAGCGCTCCGGTTCTACGTGATGGTGATGAAGCGCCGGCGCTACGACATGTACATGGCGCGGCGCAAGATGATGAAGGAGCAGTTTCCGAGCATCGACACGGGCGACAAGGCGCCGCAGGTGTGGCCACCGGCGCCATGGATGGCGTACGGCCTTACGTTGGACGAGTTCATGACCAAGGTCGAGACGTACTTTGACCAGGAGGGCGCGCGCAGCCGGGCACAGACTGCGGCGCCGGCGGTGCTGCAGGGGGCGGGGACGGCTCTCCCGGAGGAGGCGCCGGCGAAGGTGCTGGCGGAGGTGCTGGCGGACGCGATGATGGACGCCCCCGTGGACCAGATGCTCGAGTTTGGGTTCAACATGGATCTCGGCGACGCGGCGGTGTGGACGGACTTGATGGACGAGATGTTTTCGCAGCAGGCCGGCGCGGACTCGGCGGACGGGTGGGTGTGAGCCGTAGACGCAATGCACGGCGGCGCTGCCCGGCGCCGCCCGGCCGTCCGAGCAGCCGCCAGGCGTCGCCGCGCCCGTGCTGCAGGCGGTGCATAATCACACGTCATGCCGCGCCAGGCGCACAACACGCCGCCGGAGCCACACGGTCTTCCCATGGAGCGCCCCGGCATCACCCGCAACCTCTCGATGCCGGCCCCGCGGGCGCGGGGGGTCTCGCGCCAGCTGCTGCAGCTGCGCTTGGCCACCGCTCTGTTCATCAACACCGACATCCGGCTGCCGGTGGTGCATCGCGAGCAGTTTCTCGGGCCCGAGCACGCGCTCACCCCGAAGCAGTCGCTGTCGTCGCTCCGCCTTCTCAGACCGTTCACGCGCTTGTTCTACAACGACTTCACCACCACCGACTGGGTCATGCTGTACATCCGGCTGGCGCGCGAGGAGTACGCTGCCCGGCAGCGTCTGCGCACGCTGGTGCGCCGCCGGCTCGCGTGGACGCTTTCGCGCTTCTCGGCCTACCTCCTTCTCACGCTCATTCTGGTGTCGGCGGCGACGCTTGCGTTCCTGATCGACAAGACGGAGGCGTTCTTGGTGGGGTTCAAGTCGGGCTACTGCCGCACCAACTGGTTGATGTCGCGCGAGAGCTGCTGCGGCGAGGCGCGCGGCAACCTGTGCCGTGCGTGGCGCGACTGGCTGGACGTGTTCGAAAACGAGCCCGTGGTGGGGCTCGACTTTGCCGTGTATCTTACCGCGAGCATCGCGTTTGCCACGGGCGCGTGCGCCTTGAGCCTCACCACGCTCCTGGACCCGGGTCTCCGCCGCACCAACACGCGGCCAGTGTACACGGCCGTGGGCTCGGGCGTGCCCGAGGTGCGCACCATTCTCTCTGGGTTTGTCATCCGGCGCTTTCTCGGCACGTACACGCTCGTGGTCAAGACGCTCGCGTTGGTGCCGCTGATTGCGTCCGGGTTGGCGCTCGGCAAGGAGGGCCCGTATGTGCACTTGGCCACGTGTGTGGGCAACGTGCTCCTGCGGTTGTTCCCGCGGATCCACAACAACGAGGTGCGCCAGAAACAGATCCTCACGGCCGCATGCAGCGCCGGCGTCGCGCTCGCGTTCGGCCTGCCGCTTGGGGGCGTGCTCTTTACGTTGGAGGAGATCAACAACCACCTCCCGCCGCGGCAGCTCTTCAAGGTGTTCTTTTGCGCGATCCTCTCCACCATCTGTCTCAAGTTCTGGGACCCCTACGGCACCGGGAACGCCGTCTTGTTCGAGGTCAAGTACGCGTCCGACTGGCGGGCGGCCGAGATGGTGTTCTTTGTGGTACTTGGTGTTGCCGGCGGGGTGTTTGGCGCCGGCATGGTGCACTTTATCCGCTGGTGGCCCAAGGTGTTCCGCAGCCGCCTGTGGATCCGCGGACGGCCGATCCGCGAGGTGGCGCTTGTTGCGGCCGTGACGGCGTTCGTGTCGTACCCCAACCAGTACACCAAGCTGGCGCCGTCGGAGCTTCTCCGCGACCTTGCCACAAGCTGCACGGCGGACCGGTGGGGCACGCCGCTCTGTCCCATGTCGCGCTCCACGATCGAGACGTCGATCCAGACGCTTGGCACGGCGCTTGTCATCAAGACGGTGCTCACGTTCATCACGTTCGGGCTCCACCTCCCCGCGGGCATCTACGTGCCCTCGATGGTGGCGGGCGCGCTCTTTGGGCGCATCTTTGCCCTTGCTGTCGAGTGGTGCGCCTTGGCGTACCCCGGACCGATGCAGCACATCTGCGCGGTGCGCGACACCATGGAGGCGGGAGCGTCGCAGCTGTGCGTGGACATGGGCATCTACCTGTTGATCGCGGCCGGCGCGTTCATGGCGGGCGTCACGCGCATGAACATGACGCTCGTCACCATCTTGTTCGAGCTCACGCTGCTGTACACGTACGTGATCCCCATCGCGATTGCGATCGCCGTGTCGAACTGGTGCGGCGCTCTCTGGGAGCCCCACCTGTTGTACGAGGCGATTCTCATCGAGCGCAACTTCCCGTTTGTGGACGACGACGCGGCGGGCCCGTTCGACCCCAGCGTGCGGGTGGCGGACCTCCTTGCGCCCATGGAGCGGTCCTCGGGGCTGCTGGCGGAGACGACGCCGTTGATCGGGCTGGAGCTGCCGCTGCTGCACCAGACGAGCCGGCTGGGGTGGCTGTACGCGATCGACGTTTCCGAGACGCGCCAGGTGCCGGTGGCGGTGTTGACGGACAAGGTGGCGTTGCTCAAGCGCGAGGGCTTGTACGACGGGAGCATCCCGGTCGTGGAGCGGCTGCGGTGCGTGGGGCTTGTGGGCGGTGCCGATCTCGAGCTCCGCATCGACAAGATCACCGAGTTCCAGGCGCAGTACGGCTTGGGCGACGAGATGTGCACGGTGGAGAACACCGGGGCGGAGGACGGCGTGGAGGAGTTGGAGCTTGCTGCCACGCCGCGCGAGCAGTACACGTCGACGTTGCGCGCGCTTCTCAACCTCGCGCTGATTGTCGACCGCAACCCCATCTACGTGAACCACGATCTGGAGGTGGAGTTGGTGCAGCTCATGTTTGATCGGTTGGGCGTCAAGAACATTGTCGTGAACCGCGACGGGGCCTTCTACGGCGTGTTGCACAAGAAGACCTTTGTGGACTTTTGCAACCGGCACTAGGCCGGCGGCGCGCCCAGTCCTAGGCCTCCTCCCGGATGGACACCACCACCGCCACGGCGTACACGTGGGTGTAGAGCTCGACAAACAAACGCGCATTCTCGTCCCAGCTGTCGGCGGGCGCGACGCCGGGCGACGCCGGCGGCTCGGCGGGCGGCGGCACGGCCCAGTGGAAGCTCCCGCGGCGCGCCCAGCAGCACTCGATGGTGCCGCACGTGTCGGCAAAGGGCTCGGCGAGCGCCGGCGGCGGGTAGCTCAACTTGCGGGGGCCGTCTGCCGGCGGGTCCAAGCACTGCTGGCGGAGCCACTCGAGCGACGCGCCCCAGAGCCCGGCGGTGAGGTCCACGATGGCGGAGCGGTGGAGGGCCGCGAGGGCGGTGACGAGATCCACCACGGTTGCGTTGATGGCGGGCGGCGACACAAACCAGCCGAGAACAAGACACCACACGGCAGCCGTGTACGGGGCCGCGAGGTTGAGGGCGCGCGGCTCGGGCACGGGCGTGTCCAAGCAGAGCACCTTGCTGGTGGCGTACACGAGCGCGTCGGCCACGCTGGCGGGCAGCACGCCCCGCGCGGTGCACAACTCCATGGTGCGGAACGCGAGCAGCGGGTCGGGGCAGCGGGTGTCGGTGGTGGGACTGGTGAACATGTCCCACACGACGGGGCTCGCGGTGTCCACGGCCGCCACCACCAGCGCAAGCGCATCGGCCGCGCACAGGTCCTCGCCGTACACCATGGCGGTGGTGAGGGCGTCGGCCACCTTGGGGTGGCGGTACACGGTGGCGACAAGTGCCTGTGGCGGCAGCAGTGCGGCGAACGGCGCGGCGGCGATGGCGAGGGCGCGCGCGGTGCGTGCAAGCGCTGCGACCGGCGTGGTGTCGACGGCGGCGTCGAGAGCCTCGTGCACGGTGCGGCACACGGCAGCGTGGGCACCGGGGTTGGCGGCGGCGAGAGTTGCCACGAGCGGCATCCACTGCGGCTCCATGGCCCGCACCAACGCGCCCATGGCGGGGAGAAACAGGGCCAGCGCGTGCCACTCCGTCAGCCGCAAGACGCGGGAGAGACGCTCGCGAGAGGCCAGAAGCGGTGCGGAGGCCTTCCACGTCTCGACAGCAAGGAGGGCGGTGCCGGAGCCGGTGGTGCCGGCGTACACCCTGTCCAAGCGCAGCGCCTGCTCGCACACGTCGACGAGGCGGCGGCGGTGGTCGGGCGCAAGGGCAGGGACCCCGCGCGCAAGGGCAAGGAGAAGGCCCTCGAGCTCGGGCGCAAGGAGCGGCACCGCCTTGACGCGGAACTCGTGCTGGGCGCGCGGCGGGAGCGCGAGGCTGCTGTCGACGGCCTTGTCGAGCAAGTCGGCGGCGGGGGCAAGCACGGGGGCGGCGTCGGCCCACTCGACGGCGGCCACGCGCCGGAGCACGCCGTGTGCGGCCAAGGCGCGGGCCTGGCGGGGCCACTGCGCGGGGTCGACCAGCGCCGCGAGCTGTGCCAAGCGGAGCGGCAACGCCGGCGGGTCTGCGTCGCGGCACTCGGCGGCGAGGAGGGCAAACGCCGAGGCCATCGCGGGCGCGGGAACCATGGGGCGCGGCACGCCGCAGGCGTGTTTCGCAAACACCGGCGGCTGCCCGGCGGCTGTCCGGCGGCGTGGTCCGAGCCCCACCGTTTCACGCGCGGTGCATGGGGCTGCCGCGCGCCATCGCATATATCAGGCGCAGCGCGAGTACTCCGCGGTCGTCATGTCGAGTGCCGCGCGCAAACGTCCCCTCGAGCTGCCGACGGGCCCGCCGGTTCGGAACGACTACGCAGACCACCACCTCCACACAGGCACGCCGCCGGCGGAGTACGTGCGCAACCGCGACGCGCCCATGACGGGGTACCCGCGGCGGGAGCGGTTGGTGGAGCTCAAGCGGGAGGCGGTGGCGGCGCAGGCAACCAAGCCGTACGGGTGCCGGGTGGCGCCGGACGAGGTGGTGCCGACGCTCCACCGGTGGATCAACCACCACCGGCTCACGTTTGACGTGGTGATGGTGGGCGCGCTCACGGACAACCAGATGATTCTCCCGGTGTTGCTGCAGTTGCCGTTGCACAAGCTCTGTGCCAAGCCGGGGTTCTTGTTTGTGTGGGCGCCGACGCACAAGATCCACGAGCTCCTGCGGGTGCTCAACTCGGAGCAGTGGAACAAGCGGTTCCGCCGGCTGGAGGAGTTGGTGTTTGTGGCGGTGGACCGGTCGCTGCCGTACTACCCGGGCCACGTGGGGGCGACGCCGATGTTCGAGCGGACGCAGTGGCACTGCTGGATGTGCATCACCGGCACGGTGCGGCGCGCGGTGGACTCGCACTTGATCCACTGCAACGTGGACACGGACTTGTGTGTGGAGCCGAGCAAGGGCCCGGGGCGCGACGCGGTGCCGAGCCAGATGTACCAGGTGGTGGAGAACTTTGCGAGCGCGACGCGGCGGCTCCACATTGTGCCGCTGCGGACGGGTGTGGGGCAGGCGGTGAAGGTGCGGCCGGGGTGGGTCGTGATGAGTCCGGACGTGTTGGTGGACAACTTTGACGTGGGGGAGTACCGCGAGGAGGTGGAGCGGGTGGGGCGGAACGTCGCAGAGAGCGAGGAGATTGACGCGTTGCGGCCCAAGAGCCCGGTGCGCAAGCGGTAGGGGTGTGGTGGCCGGCGGCGCGATGGCTGGGGGCGACGCGCGGGGCCGGGCCCGTAGGCAATCCAGAGACTCTTGCTATCTACACGGGAGGCAGGCGCCGGCACTACGCCCTGCCCTCGATCAAGGGCGTGGCCCACTCCCAGCCCTTCACCTTCTCGGGCACCGTCTTGCGCAACACCTTGATCATCTCCAAGTCGGCGGGGTCCTGGTCGGGCTCGACCCACTCGAAGCCGTCGCCGTTGCGCACCCAGTACTCGTGCATCATCTGCTCCATGCGGTTGTCGGCAGGCTCCATCTGCCGCCGCATGCATTCGTCCACGACGCCCTTGGTGGCAAACCCACCCACGCCGTTCACCTCCAGGTCGAACTCGGCCACCTCGGAGCACATCTTCATCTCCTCCTGGTGCAAGTACCAGTGCGTCGGATACGTGCCCGTCTGCCACACCATGAACTGGTCCTTGGCCTTGGTGCCGATCTGGCCGAACGCCAACAGCGCCATGAGCCCCGCGTTGAGCACGTACACGCCCGCCATCGTCCAGAAGTTGGAGAACCATGTTGGGTCGAGCGCAGGAAAGAGGTGGTGGAGGAGCTGCAGGAGCCCCACGGCCGCGACGCCGCCGCCGACGGCAAGCTTGGCGCCCGTCCGGGTGGCCTGCTGCTGCAAGTGGCGGCGGTAGCGGCGGTGGTTGTTGGTGAGGTCGATGAGCTGGAAGCAGTTGGCCAAGCGGTTGTGCACCAACTCGTGGCGGAAGGGGATGTACGCCGTGTTGCGGTCGACGTGGGCCGCGGGGTCGCTGCGGTAGAGCGCCTGGACGGCGGCGGCCACGTGTGCGAACGGCGGCACGATGTCGCGGAAGTAGGTGTGGAGGAGCGTCGGGGTGACGGCGGAGGACGCAAGGAGGGCAGTGACGCCCTGGGTGAGCAGCTCCTGGGCCGCCTTGGACGCCTCGTCGAGCGTGGCCTCCCGCGCGGCCTGCTCGCTGAGCAACTTGAGGTTGTGCAACGCGCCGAGCGTTTCGCGCTCCAGCAACGGCTCGGCGGCGCCTGCAAGGCCCTCGATGGCACCGAGAAGCACGCGGCGGTCCGTCACAGGGGTCGCAAACCGGTGGAGCCCGCGGATGCCCACGCACGCCCAGAGCATTTTTCGGGCGATGGGGCGGTTCGGCCGGCTCATCGCGTTTGTTTACTCGACATGGCGCTGGTGTTTGCACGGGCACAGGCGGAGTTCCGGGCGGAGGCGGGGGAGGACGCGCAGTACGACCCGCGGCACATCGAGAGCGACACGGCGCAGCACCACGCGGAGATGAAGCAGCTCAAGTTCCAGTACCTCGAGCTCGAGACGAAGGAGAAGTTTCTCGGGGTGGTGTTGGCGAGCCCGGTGCGGTACGTGGGGCGCGACGACTTGGCGCGGGCGGAGGCGGAGAGCGGGGCGCGCAAGCAGGCGTTGCGCGAGCGCAAGGGCCGCGTGCGGGCGGTGAAGGCGGCGAACGCGGCGGCGTTGGGGCTGCTTGTGGAGGCGGCCGACGCCCTCACGGCGGCGGAGCGCGAGGCGGCAGAGGCAGAGGCGGAGATTGCTGCGTTGGAGGCGGAGCAGGCGGAGTTGGAGACGGGAGAATGGACCTCGAGCGACAACACGCTCGTGCAGATCACGCAGCTCATGGGCACGGAGACGCCGGCGGGGGTCCAGGAGATCCAGGCACGGGTGCGGAGCGAGAACGCGGAGGTGGCAGCGCGCGAGCGGGAGGTGGCGCAGATGCGGCACGAGCTTGCGGAGGCGGAGACGGCGCGGGAGGAGCAGCGCAAGGCGGTGGAGGCGGCGACGCGCGGGTTGCACGCGGCGCAGAGCGAGTTGGCGGAGGCGAAGCGCACGGAGCGGGAGAGCCTCGAGGGCAGTGCGGTGCCGGAGGAGGTGCACGCGACGACACGCACGGGGCGGTGGCACTTGAGCATGGTGGAGGCGTGGGGGCGGTTGGTGGAGCCGCGGGTGGTGGGCGTCGAGGTGGTCGGGCGCGAGGTGGCGGTGACGGCGGCGCTGGGGAAGGTGCTTGTGGTGGAGGCCGAGGGAGAGGTGGTGGTGGGGGCGCGCGTGGGGGAGCAGGCGCTCGAGGAGGCGGCGGTGCTGGAGGCGAACGCGCGGGCGGAGCCGTTGCGGGAGGTGTGGCGGCAGGCGACGCAGCGGGGCTGGATGGTCTAGGACAATGCAACGAACACGAGGGCAGGGCGGCTGTGTGTGGCGCGGCTGTGGAGCGTGGCAGAGGAGTGGTCGGAGAGGGGGGGCGGCCAGTCTGCAGGACCTGTGTGTCTGGAAACTGCAAAATTAGTTTAGTGGTAAAATACAACATTTCCATTGTTGGGTCCGGGGTTCGATTCCCCGATTTTGCAATCTTTTTTGCGCCGGACAAGACCGGTGCCGCCGCGCCCCAGCACCGGCCCGCGTCGCCGCGCCCCAGCGCCGACCCTCGTCGCCGCGCCCCAGTACGGGCCAGCGCCGCCGCGCCCCAGCGCCGACCACGTGTCCTGCACCCATTGGCTGCTTACCTAAACTCTTACCTAAGCACTTACCTAATCTCCCTCCTCATGAACGGGGCCTTCCAGGAGTGGTCCGGCGAGACAGCAGTGTCCTCCTCGGACCTCAGCCTCAAGAAGACGAAGCTCGAGTCGATTGACCCCAGTTTCAGCCGGGTGGGTGGCGACGCGGCGCATCCGTTTGGCGACGCTGCGGCGGCGGCGGCGGTGGCGGCGGCGGCAGCGGCGGGCCGGTCCCCGTCTGGCAGCGAGGACATGTTCCCGCTGGGTGCCGCCGGGAAGCACCCCCGGCTCAGCGATGCGGACACGGCGGAGGTGCTTGCGACCGCCAACTACGACCACCTGGTGGCGCGCACGGGCGCGACGAACCCGAAGCGGGCACAACAGAACCGCGAGGCGCAGCGCAAGTTCCGGTTGCGGAAGGAGCGCTACATCAAGGAGTTGGAGCAGCAGGTGGGCGAGCTCAAGAACGTGCACGAACAGATGGGCGAGCTCCGCAAGCAGAACCAGGAGTTGCGCGACTATGTGTTTTTGTTGCACTCCAAGATGGTGGACGGCGAGAGCGTGCCCGACCTCCCGGACTGGTTCGTCAAGGGCTTGAAGTGAGGCTCAATCGATGTTTTCATGAGGCCTAGTTGTAGTCTGCGCCGCGCCCACGGCCCGCGCCGCGCCCACCGCACCCACGGCCCGCGCCCGCTCCCGCGCCCGCACGAACCTTCTCGAACCTGCACGCTGGGTGGCGATGCGTGCAGTATATAACGCGCACACCCGCGCCTGCCGTCATCCCACATGCTTCGTGCCAGAGTGCCCAGGATCAGAACGGCGGTGCGGCCGGTCGTGCGGCCGGCCGTGTACCAGCGCGTGCCCGTGGTGTCGGCGATTGCGGCCCGGCCGTTGGGGGTGGGGATTGCCGGCATTGGCGCGCGCCACTTCCACACGACGCCGCCGCAGCGCATCGAGATGAAGATGAACCCGGAGCAGCAGGAAAAGCCCGCGTTGGAGCAGTACGGCACCAACCTCAGCAAGCTTGCGGTGGAGGGCAAGCTCGACCCGGTGATTGGCCGCGACGAGGAGATCCGGCGCACGATCCAGATTCTTCTGCGCCGGCTGAAGAACAACCCCGTGTTGATCGGCAACGCCGGCACGGGCAAGACGGCGGTGATGGAGGGGTTGGCGCAGCGCATTGCCAAGCGCGAGGTGCCCGAGTCGATGCTCGACAAGGAGGTGGTGGCGCTCGACCTCGGCTCGTTGATCAGCGGCAGCAAGTACCGCGGCGAGTTCGAGGAGCGGCTCAAGGCGGTGCTCGCGGAGATCGACGCGGCCGCCGGCAAGGTGATTCTCTTCATCGACGAGTTGCACATTCTTCTCGGGCTCGGCAAGAGCGAGGGGCTGATTGACGCGGCCAACATGCTCAAGCCGGCGTTGGCCCGCGGACAGCTCCAGTGCTGCGGCGCCACGACGATCGACGAGTACCGCAAGTACATCGAGAAGGACGCGGCGTTGGCGCGGCGGTTCCAGAGCGTGCTCGTGAAGGAGCCGAGCGTGGACGACTGCATCAGCATTCTCCGCGGGTTGAAGGAGCGCTACGAGCTCCACCACGGCGTGCGCATCACGGACGGGGCGCTTGTGGCGGCCGCCAAGATGAGCGAGCGGTACATTGCGGACCGTTTTCTCCCGGACAAGGCGATCGACTTGTTGGACGAGGCGTGCAGCGGGTTGCGGCTCCAGTACGAGAGCAAGCCGGACGGGATTGCGGAGCTTGACCGGCTGGTGTTGACGATGGAGATCGAGCTCCGGCTGTTGGAGAAGGAGCAGGACCCGAAGGCGGTGGAGCGGCGGGACAAGTTGGAGGAGCAGCTTGCGGCCAAGAAGTCGGAGCTCGCGGTGTTGACGAAGGAGTGGGAGGGGGAGAAGGCCGAGTTGGAGAGCATCAACACGGTGAAGCAGGAGCTCGACGACGCGCGCGGGGAGCTTGACCGCGCGTCGCGGGACGGCGACTACACCAAGGCGCTGCAGTTGCAGTACGCGCGGATCCCGGAGCTCACGGCGCGGCTCGAGGAGCTCACGGCGCGCGCGACGGAGCGGAACCTCCTCCACGACCTGGTGACGGCGGCGGACATTTCGCAGGTGATTTCGCGCATGACGGGGATCCCGACGACGACGCTCCTCGAGACGGAAAAGACCAAGTTGCTTGCGATGGAGGACACGCTCAACGGCAAGGTGATTGGGCAGCGGGCGCTGATTGCGGCGATTGCGGACGCGGTGCGTCTCCAGCGCGCCGGGCTCACGAACTCGCACAAGCCGATTGCGCTGTTCATGTTCCTTGGCCCCACGGGGACGGGCAAGACGGAGCTCACGAAGCTGGTGGCGGAGTTCTTGTTCAACGACCCGAGCGCAATGGTGCGGTTCGACATGCTGGAGTTCCAGGAGCTGCACCTGATTCTGCGGTTGATCGGGCTGCCGCCGGGGTACGTTGGGTACGACGACAACGGAGGCGAGTTGACGGAGGCGGTGCGGCGGCGGCCGTACCTGGTGGTGTTGTTTGACGAGTTTGAGAAGGCGCACCACGACGTTCTGCGGTTGTTGCTCCAGGTGCTCGACGACGGCGTGTTGACGGACCTGCACGGGCGCAAGGTGGACTTCCGCAACACGATTGTGGTGATGACGCTGAACATCGGGCAGGACCTCATCGCTGCGAGCGAGGACACGGGGTCGGAGGAGCTCAGCGCAGAGGTGCGGGAGCAGGTGACGGCGCGGCTCAAGCAGCACTACCCGCCGGAGTTCCTCAACCGGTTGGACGACGTGTTGGTGTTCAACCACCTCCTGCGGGAGTCGCTCGTGAACATCCTCGAGCTCCGGCTCGACGAGATCCGCGCGCAGTTGCTCGACGACAAGCGGATGGCGTTGGAGGTGACGCCGGCGGCCAAGGCGTTGTTGTTGGCGCGCGGCTACGACCGCAACTACGGCGCGCGGCCGTTGAACCGCGTGTTGCAGAAGCAGTTGTTGAACCCGATGGCGAGCAAGGTGATTGCCGGCGAGGCGGCCGAGGGCGCCACCTTCGTCGTCGACGCCGCGGACGGCCGCTTGGACGTGCGCGTGGCGTAAGTCCTGTACATAGTGCACATGTGTATGTCATCCCATCGCACATAATTTTTTTCTCCAGCAATGCCGTCCACACACAACAAGGACAAGCCGTGGGACACGGCGGACATTGACAAGTGGCACATCGAGGAGTTCACGGCAGAGGACAACGCGTCCGGACAGCCGTTTGCGGAGGAGTCGCTGTTTGTGACGCTCTTCCCCAAGTACCGCGAGAACTACCTCCGCCAGGTGTGGCTGCAGGTGACCCAGGCGCTCGACCACCACCATCTCGCGTGCAAGCTCGACCTCGTGGAGGGGTCGATGACGGTGAGCACGACGCGCAAGACGTTTGACCCGGCCATCATCCTCAAGGCGCGCGACCTCATCAAGTTGTTGGCGCGGAGCGTGCCCGTGGCGCAGGCGCTCAAGGTGTTGCAGGACGACGTGGCGTGCGACGTGATCAAGATCGGCAACTTTGTCGCCAACAAGGAGCGCTTTGTCAAGAGACGGCAGCGGCTCGTGGGCCCCAACGGCAACACGTTGAAGGCGTTGGAGTTGTTGACGCAGTGCTACATCTTGGTGCAGGGCAACACCGTGCTGGCGATGGGCCCGTACAAGGGCTTGAAGGACGTGCGGCGCGTTGTGGAGGACTGCATGCGCAACGTGCACCCCATCTACTACATCAAGGAGTTGATGATCAAGAAGGAGTTGGCGCAGAACCCAGAGTTGGCCACCGAGGACTGGAGCCGCTTCCTCCCCAGCTTCAAGAAGCGCAACGTGGCCCGCAAGAAGGTGGTCAAGACCAAGAAGAAGGTCACCACGCCCTTCCCGGCCGCGCCCACCCCGAGAAAGATCGACTTGGCCATCGAGCTGGGCGAGTACTTTTTGGGCAAGCGCGAGAAGAAGGACAAGAAGGAGCGCGAGATGAAGGAGAGACAGAGCGAGCGCAAGAAGGAGCGCGCCGAGGAACGCAGCAAGGCCTTTGTCGCTCCCGAGGAATAGTTGCATTACATGTCGTAAGGGCCCCTAGGCCGTTCTACGGCGCGCGCGGCGCCGCCACTGCCGGAGCGTCGTTTCCGCGTGCTCGCGCTCCCACCCCCACTGCCACTGCATCCACCAGAGGCACCAGCGGTCCATCGCCTCGCTCGCGCCCCCGTGCCGCACCATGTCCGCCATCACCGCCACCTGCGCCCCCACCGGCACCACCATGTCGGTGTGGAGCACCCGGAGCTGCTCGTCGCCGAGCCCGATCGGCAGGACCGGCGCCAACACCGCCGCTGCGCCCCGCGTCCTGCGGAGGTGCGCCGCAGTGCTGCCCCGCGCCGCGTTCTCGGCCATCGAGTTTTCAAACACCCGGATTGCCGCCTCCGGCCGGCTCCGCGCGAGCCGCAGGTACACGGCGCGCGCAAGCTTCTCCCACACGGGGTCCGACTCGGCCACGTCGACAAACCGCTGGAGACAGTGCTGCACAAACGCTGGGTCCCTGCCGCGCATGCGGGCCATCACCGTCACGCACGCGAGCTTCAGCATGGCAATCGGCGCGCCGTTGCACCGCGCCACCGCCTCCTCCATGTTGCCCGTCTGGAGCTCCGTCACCACAAGCCGGTTGAAGTCGGTGGGCGAGAGCACGCTCCCGGGCGGCCGCCGTGCCGCCACCGCCTGGGCGCCGGCCGTGTTGTTGAGTCGGAGCTGCGCCGCAAGAAGCGCCGCCACAAGATCGGCGCCGGGCAGCGGCTCTGCCGCTAGGCGATCCACAACCTCCGGCATCCCAAGCACGCCGGCTGCGTACGCCACGGAAGGGGCAAGGGCGGGCTCGCGCGCCATTGCGGCCGGCACCGCTGCCACAAGCGCGGCCGTGCGCTCGCGCCACACCTGGGCGCCCGCGTCGAGAAGCGCCGCCACCACACCGCGCCCCAGCCGCTCCACCGGCCGGAGCTGCACCATGGCGTCCCAGAGCGCGTGCGCCTGCGCCATCTGCCCGCACGCAACGAGCGTCTCGACGAAACGGTCAACCTGAGGCCACACGGGACACGCGGGGCGGCCCAAGTCGGCGCGTGCGACAGCAAACAACGGGCTCAACTCGCGGTCCGCCTGCAACAAGGCACGGACAAGCACAAAGCCGGCGCGGCCCGCCCAGTCGTTGCCGGCTGCGAGCTTGGCCACCAACGCGGCGGTGTGGCTGGTCGGGAGCGGCACGCGGTGCTGGAACACGGCCGCGGTCTTGACCAACGCGTCGAGGTCGGTGGCAGCGCCCCGGGCGCTTCCGCCGGGGACGCACAACGCGGCGTACACGTCG
The DNA here is from genome assembly GCA_030558265.1 of [Candida] pseudocylindracea. Classification (NCBI taxonomy): domain Eukaryota; kingdom Fungi; phylum Ascomycota; class Pichiomycetes; order Serinales; family Debaryomycetaceae; genus Limtongozyma; species [Candida] pseudocylindracea. Next base: position 35,989 of record JAJMSD010000037.1, read on the forward strand.
AGGACGGCCGCGGGCGCCAAGTCGGGCTGCTGCACGGCGCAGGCGGCCAACGCGCTGGGCCGCGCGCCGAGGCCGGTCATGGCGGCAAAGACGCGGCCCTGCTCGGCAGCGGTGCGGATCCAGCCGGTGCGGATGCGCGCGGCCACGTCGCCCGCGGCGGCCCTGCCGGCGGCGGCTCTGCTGAGCTGCAAGAGAAGCGACATGGATGCTATTTTGCGGGAAGCGCCTTGCGGGCAAACTCGCGCACGACAATCTCGCACTTTGCCTCGCGGCACAAGTCGCGGGTGGCGGCCTTGGGCAAGAGCTCGAGGCCGGAGGCCTGTTCTATGGCGGCGAGGGGCATCTGGAAGTCCGTCAAGGGCGTGGCGTTGTCGATGCGGGCGTTGGGGAGCACGAACGAGGCCACGGCAACGTCGCTGCGGCCGGCCGTCTCGCCCACCACCACCTTGTAGAAGTGCGTGGGCACGGCAATGGTCGGCGGCGAGCCGATCACCTCGTGTCGCACGTACCACTTGCCGTCGGCGCCCTGCTGCGGGAGGAAGAGACTGCCGGTGAGCACGCGCACGTTGTCGTAGCGCGCCGTGAGACGGCGGCAAAAGTCCTCGAGGTGTGCCCAGTAGTCGCGGTTGAAGCCGTCGCCGACCTGCGGGGCCATGTTGGTGAGGAAGAAGGTCTCGTCCATGGCGGCCTGGCTGAACTTGGCGTCGGCGGCGGGCGCGTTGTGGCCGCGGTCGTAGCCCAGGCGGAAGTAGTCGCGGAGCCGCGCGCGGAAGCGCTCGGGAATGGCCTCGTCCTCGCGGAAGACGCTGTTCTTGCGGTCGCCCAGGCGCGCCGCGAGCAGCGCCTTCGTGATGTGCTCCACAACCCACACGGGGATGCGGCGCAGGCGGTCGTAGCACGAGACAAACTCGGCGTGCTGCCGGAGATCGTGCACGGGGCCGGGGAAGCCGTAGCGGAACCACCCGGAGGGCACGATCGAGGCGGGGTCAAAGGGCGCGGGCGGCGCGCCGTAGGGCACCACCGCGGCGGGAGTGCCGGCGGCAGACGCACCAGAGGCGGCGGGCGCCAGCGAACCGCCCCAGTGCCAGAAGCTCCACGGCGGACACGCCTCGGGCAGGAGCATTGGAATGTGGAAAAACCGGGCACGATGACCGAAACCAAAACAATGTCTTCGCCGGAGGTGATTGTGATCGACGACACCACGATCGAGGAGGCGCGGGCGGAGGCGCCGGAGGGCGCGGCGGTGGTGGGGGATGTGTTGGCAGATGTGGACGTCGCGGCAGACGCGGACGCCGCGGCAGATGCGGACGCCGTGGCGCCGGCAAAGCGCGGCCGCGGAGACAGCAGCGCGGGGCCGAGTCCGAAGCGGGCGCTGCGGGCGCCGACAGAGGCCGCGGCGGTGCGGGGCGGCGCGGTGGGGCGGCCCGCGGGCATGTCCAAGAACGCGTACAAGAAGCTCCTCAAGGCAGAGCGCAAGAGGGCGGCGCGGGTGGAGCACGCAGCAGACATCCGCGAGAAGCGCCGGAAAGCGCGGGCGGCGCGGGCGGCGGCGGGGCTCTTGCGGCCGCGGCCGCACAAGCTCACGGTGGAGCCGCTGGGGGCGCGGGTGCTCATGGACTGCCACTTTGAGGAGCTCATGCTGGAGCGGGAGTTGGTGCTGCTCCAGCTGCAGATTGCGCGGCTGTACGCGGAGAACCGGCGCCACCCGTTCCTGGTGGATCTCCAGGTGGCGGTGGGGCCGGGCTTGCGCGCGCGCTTCCAGGACAAGATCCCGGACTACCAGAACTGGAACAAGCAGTTTATCCGGTTCGAGGACACGACGGTGGAGGAGGAGTTTGCGCGCGCGCTGCCGGCGGAGCAGGCCAAGTACGTGTACCTCACTGCGGACGACACGGAGAACGTGGTGGACGAGTTGGTGGCGGGAGAGGTGTACGTGGTGGGCGGTATTGTCGACAAGAACCGCTACAAGAGCTTGTGCTACGACAAGGCGGTGGCGATGGGGATGCGCACGGCGCGCTTGCCGATCGACGAGTACATCCAGGTGAGCGGGCGCCGGGTCTTGACGACGAACCACGTGGTGGAGTTGATGGTGCGGTGGTGGGAGAGCCGCAGCTGGAAGGTTGCGTTTGAGGAGGTGTTGCCGCAGCGCAAGCTCGTGAAGGGCGAGGCGGCCGAGGCGGCCGAGGCGGCCGAGGCGGGCGTGGCGGGCGGGAAGGACGCTCGCGAGTCCCCGGCGGAGACGGCTCCTGCAGCCAAGCCCCGCTCATACTGCACCATTGTTTAACGCTGTAGGAAAAATTACCATCTCATCCATGCGCGGCAAGGCGGGCCACGGCAAGGCGGGCCACGGCAAGGCAGGCCGCGGCAAGGCGGGCAGGCCCCGGGCCGGCAAGGCCAGGGTGGGCAAGCCCACGAGGGGCGGGGCCAAGGGGGCGCCGGCGGCCACGTCGAACGACATCCACGAGTGGATGAAGGAGGCGGCGCCCAAGGGCCTTGCGGCGCTCGCCAACATCAAGGCCGACGTGAAGCGGCACGAGAAGGAGGACGCCGAGAACAAGCAGGCGGAGGAGGACATCTTGGAGCAGATGGGGGTGATGCTGGGAATGGGCATCGGCGGCAAGTGATCACCGGTCGGCGCCCATGGGCACAGCCCACTCCACGCCCTCCCCGCAGCGCAAGCACTTCCACAAGCCCGCCTTCAAGCTCTCGTTGCCGGTGGCGGCGTACTGGCGCGCCGTCGACATCTCCAAGCGGCCGCCGACGCACACGTAGCAGTACACGTGGCCGCAGCTCGTGACGTGGGGGCTGGTGACCAAGCACTGGCTCTCGTCCACGGTGCCGCGCGCGGCGCGCCGGTCGTAGCACACGGCACAGTAGCGCTCCCTCAAGTCGCCGTAGCGCGCCTCCTGCGGCGTGGCCATGAACAACAGCTGGAACAGCGAGCGCATCTTGCCGAGCCGGAGCATGGGGAGCGTGAACACGAGAAACTCGGTGAGGGTGTTCCACACCAACTGGCGGTTCTGGAACTCGAACAGCACCGAGTTGCCCTGGTGCTTGAGGAGATCGCGGTGGACCGGCTCGTTGATGCGGAGGCGGAGAAGGCGGTGGCGGAGCGAGATGTAGCGGCCGCGCACGAGAAACAAGAGGTAGTTGACGAACACGGCGAGCGAGTGGAGCTTCAGGAGCAGGAGAATGGCGGTGCGGTAGCGGAGCACAAGACGGCCCACGTTGCGCCGGATCACCGCGAGGCGCGAGGTGCCCTCCGGGAGCGCGTCCAACAGAAGCACCCACAGCTCGAAGCGCTCCCACGCGTAGTCGCCGAGAATGAACGCCGCCAACCCGGCCTTCTTCCAGCCAAGGCGCGGGCCGCGCATGCGGAGGTTCTGCACCTTCATGCCGTACGTCTGCAGCTGGTCCCACACGGTGGCCTTGAAGACGGCAAGCTGGAGCACGAGGCGGATCTCGCGCGCAAAGCGCGTCTTGTACTCCGGGCGGAAGTAGGCAAACACATCCTGGAGCTCGGCGCCGACGAGCTCAAACACCTCGTTGTCGAGGAGCGCCGAGTCCAACTGCGACACCCGCGTGGGTGGGTAGAACATGGCGGACGAGCGTGTGGGGAAGCGCGGACATGTGCACGCCCCATCGGGGATTGCTACATCGGGCAGGTGCCCGATCGGGCCGTGTGCGGCACGCCGCCCGCCTACACCACGACGCACTCGACGCCCAAGCCGTACATGGCCTTCTCGACGTCGCGCTTGATGACGCCCCAGTCGCTGCGCCGCTGCATGAACTCGTAGATGTCCTCCTGCGTGAACACCTCGTTGAACTTGCCCAAGTCCGAGCACATCTTGCCCAACGTCTTCAGGTCCTTGCCGTCGACAAGGTACATGGTGCCCACCTGCTTCAACGCCGCAAAGAGCGGGAGAAGCGACTTCTGCCGGAGCTGCGCCACAAACTGGTAGTACAAGTTGAGATCGGCGATGAGCGTCACGGCGCCGTCCGTCGACACCACCCACCGCTGCTTCAACTGCTTCACCACCATGGCAAAGAACCGCTCGCCAATCTCCTGCTGGAACACGTCGATGATGGCCTTGTCCGTCGAGCCCTGGAGGAGATTCACGTGGTTCGTGAGAATCTCCACGTACTTTTCCGCGCACGCCGTCGGCCCGAGCCGGAGCGCCTCCACGGGGAGGCTGGTCTCGGCGGCCGCCAGCGTGAAGAAGGAGAGCCCGCTCCCGGCCGTCGCCGGCACCAGCTGTGTGTTCATCGGATGGTAGTCCGTGGCGGAGTGCATCGAGTCCGACACAAACTGCAACTCGTTCACCAACACGTCGATGCCCACGTTCAACCCGTTCGCCACGTAGTTGTCCAACATGCCCTCGAACTTCTTCTTGGTGCCCACCACCGGGTTCAAAAAGTCCTGGTTCGGGTTCACCACCTTGGGCGCCACGAGGTTCTCCGTGTAGAAGATGTGCAACATCTGCTGCACAAGATCGGCAATGTTCACCAACTCGGTGAAGATCACAAGCGGCTCCACCGTGGTGATGCCCTGGGCCGACTCCCCGAGCTTGGTGGGGTCGTACGTGTTGAGAAGCACGAGCGCCTTGTCGAACCCCGCCTGGATGTGGTGGAACCCGAGCGAGTCCACAAGCTCCACGTACACCTTGCACACGGACTCCTTGAGAAACTCCCCGAGCCGGCGGAGCGCCAGAAACGTCGCCACGTGCTTCACCGCCACCCGCGCGCTGTTGATCACCTTCATGCTGAGCTCGAGCGACACCAACTCCGACAAGCTCTTGAGCTTTTCGTTGAGAATGGTGATCTGCGCGTCAAACTGCGTGAGCGTCTCCGCCGGCTCGGCCGCCGTCTCCTTCTTCTTGGACCCGCCAATCATGACAATCTTCTTGAACAGCGAGAGAAAGTCCATCTTGTCCTTGGACTTGGTGTTGGCGACGCGCGAGAGGATGGATGTTTCCGTCTGGTGCTCCTTCGCCGCAAACAGCGTGTCCCACGCCGAGAGCATCTCGCGGTTCGTCACGCCAAAGTGGTCCACCGACGCGTTCACATACTCCACCACGAACGGCTCCATGTACACGTCGAGAAGCGACTCCACCGCGTCCACCGCGGGGAGGTTCTGCGACGGGGTGAGCCTGCCAATGAACTCGTCCACCATCCCCGTGTAGAGGTACGGCACGAGCTCGTAGTAGACGTGTGTGGGGCAGTGCGAAAGAAGCTCCGTCACCCACTCCACAAGCTGCGTCGAGAACATTTCCTCCAGGAGCCGGTACATGATCGGCACCGACGTCGGGAAGATGGCGTCCACCTGCGCCGCCTGTGCGTCAAAGAGCGCCACGAGCTTGGCAAAGAGCACCGAGAACCGCGCCGTGTTGATCGACGAGAAGGACGCCTCCTCCTCGCGCACCGCCTCCGACACGGTGCCCTCCACCCTTTCGCTGTGCTCCTCGCGCTGGAAGTACTCCTCGACACTGCCAAAGAAGGACGTGGTCTCGCTGGCAAACGCCCGCTGGAGGAAAAAGTCCACCACCGTGTCCTCGTTGCCGATCTGGATGAGGATCCCTGCGTACGTCTTGGTCCGTGCCGTCGCCGCCTCGCCGCCCGTCGCCATGGCGGTGTAGTGGATCTCCAACTCGCGGAGGATGGCGTTGTGGAAGATTTCCTGGAGCGACTCGAGCCGCGCGCGCACCTCCTCGTAGCTGGCGTCGCCGCGGTGGCTCTCTGTGTATGCCGTGACGGCGACGAGCATTGTGGCCTGGTCGCGGGGCTCTGGGAACTCAGCAAAGAGCCGCAACGCGTTGAAGTTGGCGGTGGGGTTGTCCACGAGGTTGCGGTAGTACGGCTCCAAGAGACGGTACACCTGGAAGAACTGCACCTTGGCAAGTGCGGGCGTGTACACCGTGCCGTGGAAGGCCTGCAATGGCGCCAGCGTGCGCGTGGGTTTGTCGCGCGCGTGCTCCTTCTGGTACTGCCGGCTGCCCGCGCTGTCGGCGTCCCACTGTTTCATGGCCTTGAAGCGGTTGACCCAGGCCTGGGGCTCGCTGAAGGCAATGTAGGCGGCGCGGCACACCTGGGAAAAGGCCAAGCCGGTGGGGACGTCGAGGAAGAGGGAGATTGTGGACGCGACGGCCAACGGGAGGTGGGAGGAGGTGGGGCGCGCGTGCGCGGGACGCGGTGCCAAGGGGCGATGCTGGGGCGCGGTGGGGGAAGCGACGCCAAGCAGGGCAGGCGGAGAGGCTGCCAGGGACAGATGCACCGGCGTGGCTGGCATGGCCACCTGCGGCTGGAGCACCTGCACCCCCGGCATGGCCACCTGCGGCTGAAACACCTGCACCCCCGGCAGCCTCGACCCGGGCGTGGCGACCCGCGGCTGGAGCACCAGAAAGTCCAACGTCGGCGGCACTGGCAACGGCACCGGCGGCAGCACCGGCGGCGGAGACTGTCCGGCGGGCGTGCCGGTCTCAAACAACCCCCAGTCGTCGTCCGAGTCCTCCACAGACACGTCCACGGCCGCCGGCTGCGGGGCCTGCGCCACCGGCAGCGCCGTCGCCCGCTTCACGGGCACCAACATGTCACCGCTCCAGTCCATGCGTGTCCGTTCGTTTCATAAAATCAAACCCTAAAAAACCATAGCAGGGATTACAGCGGGGAGCGGGCTCGACCCGGAGGTGTGTGTCCCAGATGAGATGAACCAGATGGCCTGGTGGGCTGCCACGCGGCGGTGGCAGCGGGGGAGCGGCGCGGTGCAGCGGCACGCCGCTCCGGGAATGTCATGGCAGCAGCAGCGAGCGCGCCTGCCGCGCACGCCATGGATGAATGCAGAAAGGGACGCCGCCCTAGTACATGGTGGCGCGGCACTCGGGGTCCAAGATCTCGTTCACGACCCACGACACCTTGGCGCTGCGGTTGCACTGGACGCACCTCACGTCAATCAACCAGTCGCCCGCCAACTGCTGCTGCATCCACATGTCGTAGCAGACCTTGTGCGCGTAGTGGCCGCACGAGTTGAGCTTGGTGATGACGCTCGTAGGCTGGTACGTGTCGAGACACACCGCGCACTGGTCCACCTCCTCCACAAACGGGTTGTTCTTCTTGTGGGTGCAGCCGGCGTTAGCCTTGACTTCGATTTTGGCGGCGGTGCCGTTGTCGGCGGCCCCCTTGTCGCCGCTGCCCTTGGCCCAGCCGCCCTGCAACTCCCGCACCTCGGGGTAGCTGCTGGCAAAGCCGTCGCGCTCGGCGTAGAACATGTCGGCAAAGGCACACAAGGCGAGGTCCTCGCGCTTGAAGTAGTCCTCGCCGTGGCGGTCGGCAAGGAAGTTGACGACGCCAAAGGTGGTGGTGTTGGGGTAGACGTACTCCAAGTGCTCGAGGCGACCGGTCGTGGTGTGCAGCAAGACGGTGCACACCAAGGGCGTCAAGTGGTTGATGTAGTAGTCGATGTACAAGGGGTTGTAGCCCTTGTTGTGCACCAAGAGCCGGAAGGACAGGAGCTTGGGGAGCACCAGCTCGATGTATGCCGCCACCTCCTCGCGCGTCAGCGGGCTGATGCCGGGCGCGGGGTCGGCAAACACCACCTCCTCCTTGTGGGACACCACCAGGGGCGTCAGCAACCCCGTGGGGGTCGGCGATGCAAATCCCACGCCGTTCCAGCCATCGGTGTGTCTGTGGAGCATAGTGGAAAGCACGGCCAGGAAAGAGACTGGCGGAGGGCGCTGGGGGGACTGCGGGCGCGTGCAGCTAGTGATGTACTTTTTTGGGGGGCAAAGTGGCGGCAACACACCGGACCTGCATACACGGGTGGCGATTCGGCTGCGGCTACAAAAGAAATGCGTGCAGGCACGTGCATTGCTCCTCAGAGTCATTAAATCAGATTTTTGGGTGTAGTCAGTGGGCGGACCCTCGTACAGTGTGAATGTAGGGAATCATCACGGGAGGGGCGGAGGAAGACCTTCACCCCTAGCACCACCTGGTGCTGGCAATGCAGACTGGACACGGCGGCCGCGGGCGCGCGGGCGTTGGCATGGTGCTGGCGTTAGTACGGTCCGGGGCTTCCTCAGCTGTCTCGACCTATCATCAGCTGCCCCCGCCGGAGACTGGTTGTACGACCAGCTCCCGTTACCGGCCCCATAGGCTGCCGGTGGCGGCGGCAGAGTGTGTCCGCCCGGTCGGTTGGTCATCAGGGGAGCGTCGCTCGCATACTGGCGGTTAGTACGGCTCCGCACCGCGGCTCAGACAAGGCTGAAACTTAACGAATGGGTGTTGTCGACACAGGACATTCAGTTGGAACAATTGATGAATGGTGTTAATCATCGCCGCGCGACCACATACCGCAAAGAAGATGGTGTGGGAAAAGTTTTGCCACCGCGCCCAAACACGCCGCGCGCCACCGCCCCATGCAGTCACATTTGTGCATTACCGCTTTGGGCGTTCTGTGTCGCCACTGTCGCTTTCTGTGCAGCTCTGCTGGGCAACACGCCGTCCGTGCCTGCGGCCGTCCTGTCCGCCCGCGGCCGTCCGCGCCCGCGCTCATTCGAACAGCCCGCCGCGCGGCATTCCCCGGCCGCGCGCCCGGCCCACCATCTCCCGGATCGCGCCGGCCTTGAGTTCCCGCGCCGGCTCGCTCCGCCGCATGCTCGTCACCCCCACGCCCCCGCTCGTCTTGTAGCCGCTCTGCAGCGTCACCAACAGCGACGTCGACAGCGTCATGCTCAGCACAATGCGCCGTGCCCGCAGCCGCGGCACCACGAAGCCCTCGTCGTCGCTGTCGGTGGCCACCTCCGGCGTTGCCGCCCGCACGCTGCCCATGCGCTGCACACACGACTGCTGCTTGAGGAGCGCGAGCTCCAGCGGGTCGTACGTCTCGTGCACCGTCTCCGTGTTGAGGAACGAGAGGGTCTTTTGCACAAACTCGGTGGACACCGTGATCTTCCGGCGCTTGAGTGCGGGTCTTGCGGGGGGTGCGGCCTTGTCCTGGGTGGATTCGTCGGGCGCGCTCCCCTCCTCCTCCTCCTCCCCCTCCTCCTCCTCCTCCTCGTCAAGCACCACCTTCTCCCGCTCCTCCTCGAGAATGCTCTCGAAAAACGCCTTGCTCCGCCCGTCCCGCGCCAACTGCGCCATCTGCTGGTTCTTCATCAACTGCTCCCTCTGGAACAACGCCTTGTTGCGGTAGTACTGGTACAACACGCTCAGCTCCTCGTCGTCGTCCAGCAACGTGCCCGCCCCGCCGGCTCCCCGCTTGGCCCACCGGTGGTTCTCCAAATCGTCGAGCATTCGCTCCACCAACTTGGTCTCCGCCTCGGCATCGTCAGCGTGCGCCTTCTCCCGGAGCGCCCCCTCGTTCACGTCCACATTGAGCAGCCGGTCGATCATCGCCTCGTCTTCCAGGTCCGAGCGGTCGCTCTGCTCCCCGTCGGCACCGCCCGCGCCAGCCCACTCGTCGTCACTCTCCGACGCCTCCGCCATCACAAGCTCGCGCGCATTCGACCGCTCAAACGCAAGCTGCTTCCGACGGGCACTGATGCGTGCCCGCCGTTCCGCGAGCCGCTGCTGCTCCGCAACAACCTCTGCGGGAAGCTCTTCGTCGGACAGCACCGTCTCTGGCTCCACCGCCGCCGCCTCCGCCACTGCCTCCGCCTCTGCCTCCGCCTCGTCTGCCTGCGTTGCCTGCGTTGCCACCGCCACCGCCACCGCCACCGACGCCTCCGTCTGCGTCGTTGTCTGCATCACCACCGCCACCTCGCTCTCCTGCGTCTCCTCCAACTCCTGCGCCACCACCTGCCGGTCGTGCCACGCCGCCCGGTCGTCCGACCCGCCCCACTGGCCCGAGTCCACCGCAGCCGCCACCGTTGCCTGCGGCGGCGGCGACGAGCTGATCACCCGCGACGACTCGTCGCCATACTCCCCGATGCTGTCGCTGTCTGACTCCGCCTCATCGTCCGAGTCAAGCACCACTCGCTTCCGCGCCATCTTGGCGTCGCCCGTCTCGTCCTCCGACTCCGGAACCCCCTCCAGGTCCGCCACATCACCGTCCAGCTCCTCCTGCCGCCGCTGTGCCTGTTCCCGCCGCTTCTCCTGCTTCCGGATGCGCCGCGCGCGCTCAATCTCGCGCTCCAACAAGCTCTCCATTGCCTCCTGGTCGCGCTCCATCTCCTCCAACTTGTCGCCGCCAAGCCGCATTGCCTCCTCCTTGCGCTGCTGGAACTGCGCCCGAACATTCTCCATCAACAGCGGTGTCTGCCGCACCTTGCTGGCGGCCGGTCTGGCCCCGCGCGAAAACCGGTGGCGCACCGCCAACCGCGTGGCCTTGATGCTGGTGGTTTCCTCCTCGTGCTCGCTGTCCAGGTCCAATTCCACCGCGCCCTGCTGCTCGAGCTTCATGCGGTAGGACTTGAGCGGGTTGGAGAGAAGCGGCGACGTGGGCGGCGATGCGGCCCGCACCGGCGACGTGGCGCGCGCCGGCGACGTCAATGGCGACGACGTCGCCGGCTGGGCCGCGGGGACCGGCGCGGGCTGTTGCTGGAAAGCAGTGAGGAACGCTGTGACCAAGTGGGCACCCTGAGAGGCTGCCCCGCGCTTCATCCGGAACCCGGCGTCCTTCAGGAGCTCAAGCGTTTCGCGGGTGAGCGCCAAAGACGGAGGGCGCGGCGCGGCGTCGAGTTCGCTGTCGGAGGGCTCCGGAGAAGGCTCGGGCAGCGGCTCACGGCCACGGGTCTCGTGCTCCTGCGCCTCCCGTTCCTGGCGCCGGCGCACGGCAATCTGCTGGACGCGTTCTGCCCTCGAGAGCGCGCGGGAGCCTGGCTGTGTGGGGAGGGGCACGGCCTGGGTGGTGGCAACAACCTGGGTGGTGGCAACAACCTGAGTGGTGGCAACAACCTGGGTGGCGGCAACAGCAACAGCCGGCCTCTGCACGAGGTACTCCGCCGGCGTGTCTTCGTAGATGTCCAGGTCGGAGTCGTCGACAAACATGGCGGGCTCGAGCTTCTGCGTCGCGGCAAAAAACGCCGTGGTCTGGGCAGGGCCATCCTCTGCGATGCTGTGCTGTGTCGTGGCGTCGTGCTGTGTCGTGGCGTGCTGTGTCGTGGCGTGCTGTGTCGTAGCGCCGTGCTGTGTCGCGGTCTGGACCACCGGCTCCACCGGCTCCCCCGCCAACCGCCGCCGCACCCGATCCAACACGCTAAAGTCCAAGCCATCGACGCGGGAGGGCACGGCCCCGAACCCCACGAGCCCCAGTTCCAACTCGTCGAGCAAGTCCATGAAGAAGAAGGAGCGTTTCGCGCGCGCTGCGCTGCGCGTCGCGTTGTTGACGGTTCATGCACGTGTATGCAGCGCGCAGCGCGCTGGGTCTAAGCCACCAAGTCTGTCTCGAGCGCCTCCGCCAACCAGTCGTGGGCCACCTCCAGCAGCACCGGCGGCTGCATGTACAGCGCGTGCTGCTCGACACCGTCGACGTAGCGGTGCGACGCGCCGCGGGTGATGGTGAGGGACGCGCCGCGGGCGTGCGGCGCCGGCATTCCCGCCACTCGGGGAGGGCGAGATGCCGGCCGCGGCAGCCACGGCGGCGGGCGGACCAACGGCTGGCCCACGTCGGCCGTGGGGCGCGACGCGTCGTCAAACGTCTCCATCCACGTCGACGGTGCAAACATGTGCTTGAGGTCGGCCCACGGGTCCGCGTCGCGTGCGCTGTCGCCAATGTGGTACTTTGCTCGCACGGCGTGGAGCGGTGACGTGCGCAGCAGCGGGCGGGCCGGCGCGGGGTCTCGGAAGGGATCCTCGGGAAGCGCAAGCACCGGCGCAACGGCGGCCCGCGCCAGAATCCACAGCGGGTTGGGGCCGTAGCGTCGCAGCGGGCCGGGCCGGCGCAAGAGCTCGGTCAACTGCGAGCGGCTCGCTAGACGCGGCACAGGGCTGGGCAGGCGTGGCGGCAGACTGCGCAGGCGCGGCGGCGGACTGAGCGGCGGCGGACTGAGTGGCGGCACGCGGCGCTTGGACACGAGGTGGGATGTGTCGCCGCCGTCGCTCTCGTCGGTCGACTCGTACTCGTCGATGTTGCCGCCAACCTCCGTGCCCTCGACCGAGTCCTCGTCGAGGTACTGGCTCTCCTTGATGTTGATGCTGTGGATGGAGCGGGGCTTGGCGGGGTTCCGGTGCAACGCGGTGTCGACAGACGCGTGGTGTTTGAGGTTTGCCGCAATGGTTTGTCGCAGCACCGACGGCTGTGCAGGGGTGGTTGGGTGGGGGAGCGCAAACGAGGGGAGCAGCTGGTGGTGCTTGACGCGCGCGAGCAAGGGAGAGGTGGTGGGAGTGGCAAGCTGCGCGGGCCGGGTGGGGGTGGCGTGCGGGGGGGGCGGAGCACGCCTTGTGGGCGACACGCGGCTGGGCGAGATGCGGAAGGGGCTCCGGAAGGGGCTGCGGCGCGAGTTCCGCCGCGAGCCGCTCCCCGGCACCGTGGGCAACCGGTAGTAGCTCTTTTTGAGCACAAAGCGCAGCTTCTGCTTGCGGATTCGCTTCAGACGGCACCGGATCGGCCTCAACGCCACCACCTCGTGCACGTGCTCCTTCTGGGGAAGCGCGGCGGGCTCGGGCGCGGGCTGGCGCGACTCGCCGACACGCTGCTCGAACAGATGGAGCTGCTTCATAAGGAAGCTGAACTCGACCAGGAGGTTGTCGAGGACGGCCTCGGCGGTGAGGCGGTCGGCGGCGGAGCCGTTCTGCTCGAGCCGCGCCACCTCCTGCTCGAAGAACTCGACGCGGAGGTTGAGCAGGTGGAGCGTCTGTGCGAGCGAGGAGGCGTAGGCGAGGTTTGCGGAGAGAGTGTCGATGGACGCGTCCATGGCCAGGATGCTGTGGTTGACGGCCGTGAGCTGCTCCACCAACGCCACCAGCGCCACCAAGGGCGCCGGCGGGCCGTGCGGGTCCGCCCGTGCTGCCATGGGATCAGGGGACGACGGGTGTTTACCAACAATGGCGCAGAGACCCTGCTCGGGACTGAGGTCGTGCGGCAGGCAGCTTTTCCGCTCCGTGTGCACTAGCGCGGTCGGCGTGCTGTGCGCAGTGCTGTGTGCTCGGAACCTGGCAATTCCGGGGCCGCTGGGCCAATCGGCGACCGCTGCGGCCACTTAACGCACGCGCATGCGCACGCAGCCACGTGCGCGCACGTCCTCTCTGTTCTGGCCCGCGCGCCGGCGGCCGTGCGTGTTGCGTCATTGTCTCGGGCGCCCGACGCGGCCGGCCGATCTGCCCGCGGCACCCCGGCAAGATCGGCACCTATACGCACACGGTGGGGGCTCGGACCCGGCGCCGGCCACCCCTGAAACGGCGCCGCTGCCACGGCCGTGCGCGGCCGGTGCTAGCGGTGCCGTAGCCCGTGCATGCCTCACCAGGACGAATGCCGCGCTGCGTCCTCCCTGCCATCACGCGCAGACACCCTTCCGTGCGTCTACCTCCGCGCGCTCTGGCACAGCACGCGAGCTCAGTCTGCCGCGCCAGCGGCGCCCGCGGCACCCGCCCGCCGCCGCGCGGGCCGCCCCTCGGTGGGCCGGGCCTGCGGGGCGGCCGGCCGTGCGGCGGGGTGCGGGCAGCCCCGCGTCCCGCGATAACGGCGCTAAGGCCCGGCATGCGTCGCGCGCCACAATGGGCCGGGGTTAGGAGTGAAACGGGCGCCTGCACCCTCCTGGTGATCGCGTGCTGGGAGCCGTGGCGTGGGGGGGCGGTGGCGGCGGGGCGCGCGTGGCGTGGCCGCCGGCGTGGCTGGCGCGACAGCCCCATGTCACACGCCCCAACCGTCCGTATGTGCCTCGTGGCCGGGGCAACCAACGGCGCACAGGCGCCGGCTAAGCAACACACACGCTCCGGCGCTCCGGCGCTCCGGCGCCCCTCCGCGACACATGCGCGCGCACCCCCGGGCCGCGCACTCCTGGGGCCGCGCACTCCCGGGACCGCGGCCGGTGCCGTGCATCCACCTGGAACGGCCCCCCTGCGTGCACGAGTCCCGGCACGCCGGTGTCGCCCGCGGCTCCGCGCGGCCGCAGCACGTGCCCGCTCGCAGCGGCTCTATTGTCCCGGCGTTGTATTCCTTTACCGAACGGTCATTATTCATGTAGCTGGCGGTCGCAATCCCGCCCGAAGCGGCTGCGACACGGCCCTAGAGCGTCCACTCCACGGTCCCGCCCTTGCCCATCTGCTCGAGAATGGCTATTGCGGTGGCGTTGCTCAACTCGTCCTCTGTCCACTTCGGGCCCTCGAGCGGCAACGGCAGCTGCAACGTCGGCGTCGTGGTGTTGGACGTGCTCACGCTCAACCCGCTTGTGGTCGAGTCCGCGGCCGCAATCGACGGCCGCGCTGCCTCGTTGAGCGCCACGCCGCTCGACGTGCGCGTGCCCGACGAGACAGCCGATAGCGAGAGGCGGTGCGGGCTCGGGTTCCCCTCCACGACGCCCCCGAAGTAGTCCTGGTGCATCCCGGGCATGGGCGGTAGAAGGTCGTCCAGCGGCTCCTGCAGCACCGGCGGCTCCTGCGGGGCCTCCTGCAGCGCCAGAGCAGCGGTGGCACCCTCGCCGGCCTCGGGGATGCAGTGGAGCGTCAGCCCGGGCGTGCCCTGGTCCGGGAGCAGCACCCGCAGCGCGCCTGTCGCCAGGGCGCTCGAGTCGGCTCGCATGCGCGCCGCGACGTAGCCCTGCTCGACCTCCAACAAGCCCTGCACGGGCGTGATCGGCACGGGGGTCGTGTGCACCAGCAGCACCAGCAGCGTGCGCGGGTGGCCCACGGGCAGGTGCAAGAAGGCAAGCTCCAGGTCGTCGAGGGGCAGCATCGAGAGCAGCAGTCCCAGCGAAATCGAGCGCTGCAGCTCGCGTGCGCCCTCGTCCGTGTTTAGTTTGAGCTTCAGGCGCGTTCTGCTGAGCAGCGCCTGCACCTTTTTCTTGAGCGGCACCAGCATGGGGCGGGACGGACAAGGGTGTGGTAGGGTATTTAACACGCCGGCGGCGCGAATGGCAAAAAGCGCCGTTGGCTGGAACAGCGCGCTGTGCGAAAAAGATGCATGCAGCTGCGTGCAGTTGCCTGCAGCCGCGTGCAGCAGCCGGCTGCTGCGTGCGTCCAGCCCGCTGCAGGAGGCCGGAGCGGCCCGCTGCACCGCGCACGGCACGCAGACAATCCGTCCGCGCGCGCTCGGTGCAGGCCGCGGGTTGGCGCTTGCGACCGGGGCGGCGCTGCGAACGCCGCTAGCGGCGCGGGCGGCGCGGGCGGCGCGGGGAGCGGTGCGGGCCCTCCGCACCGCCGTGTCTCGCCCTGCGCTCCCCCGCGCGCGGGCCCCGTGTCTCGGATCTTGCCCGCGTCGTTTGGGGCGAAACACGGCCCTGGCAACACGCACGGCTCCCGATAAGGCAAGCCTACCCCACTAGCGCGCGGTCCACCATCGTGCGCCAGCGCCGCTGCGCCTCCACCATCTCGTAGATAACAGCCTGCTTGGCAAGGAGCACCGCGGCCGGCGGCGTGGGCGGGAACACCTGCGGCGGGCCGCCCGCCGCCCGCGTCCACGCCGCTCCGCGCGCCACCGCCGTCTTGGCGTCGCCCGCACCCACCACCACCTCCCGGCCCGAGAGCTGCGCGAGCATGCGGCAAAACACGGCATTCTGGCTCTGCGACCCCGCGAGCGCAAGCCGGCCCACGCCAATGCCCGCGCGCCCGAGCGTCTCCACCGCGAGCTGCACCGCCACGCTCCACCACTCCACGAGCGCCACGAACCGCGCCACAAGGCTGGCGAGCGACCCGTCGAGCGTCTCCCCCACCACCATCCCCCGCATGCGCCCGTCCCCGAACGGCGTGCGGTTTCCGAGGTAGTCACCGTACACCACCACCCCCGCCGCCGCCGCGTGCATGCATGGCAACGCCGCCGCCTGCGCCGTGAGGAACTGTGCTGGCGACACGCCCTCCCGCTCCGCGCGCGCGCGCACCTCGGGTCCCGCCGCGTGCGTCTCGAGGAGATGCTCCAACAAGCTCCCGGTGCACGACAGCCCACCCAGGTACACGTTCAAGCCGCGGAGCACCCCGGGGAACGGACCCCACATGCCCGGCACGGCGGCTGTCTGCGCCGTGGCAATGCTGTAGCACGACGACGTGCCCGCGACGACCGTCAAGGTGTCTTCGGCAGCCGCCGCGGAGCCGTCCCCCGCCGCGCGCAAGCACAGAATCATCCCCGCGTACGAGTCCACGGTTCCGTAGCGCACCGTGGGCGCCCCCACGAGCCCCCACTCGCGCGCCACCGCCGCGCTCACCGGCCCGACCACCTCGCCGCACTGGAACCGCGGCTGGAGCTCGACGCCACGCGGAAGCCCCGCCAACTCAAGCGTCTCACGGCTCCAGCCGCTCACACCGCCGTCCAACGCCCCGGCCACCGGCACGCTCCCGGCCATGCGCGCCCGGCACGCGGCAAGCCCGCCCGCCATGCGGTACGCCACGTGCTCGTGGAGCTCGAGAAGCCGGAGCCCCGCCAACTCGTCCGCCGGCACAGTCCGCGCCAACCACGCCACCTTGGGGAGTCCCATCTCCGGGAGAAAGCTGCCGGCAAGCGTGGCGAGCACCGCGCGGCCGTGCTCGTGCTCCCGGAACCGCTCCGTCAACTCGCGCGCCTCGCGGTCCGCACGGTGGTCCATCCAGAGCACCACGTTGTCCCGCACGTCGCCCGTCAACGTCCACGCAGCCATGCCCTCCACCACCATGCTGCACGTGGCCGCCACCATGACGCTGCCGACGGGGACGCCTGCCGCCACCTCGCGCACCGCCTCGCCCACGGCCCGCCACACCTCGTCGCCGCTCTGCGTGATGCAGCGTCCGTCGGCCGGGTCCACGCGCCGCGCAATCGGCCGCTCCGCCGCCCGCGGCCCGCACACCGCGCGCACGCTCGCGGTGCCAATGTCAATGCCCACGTCCATGCCGCACGAGTATGCTGTATATTTTGATCTCTACGCCTCCACCTTGCGCACGCCGGCGGGCACCCCCAGGCGGAAAACGGCATCGCCCTCGGCGTAGCCTCTGCCCAAGCCAAAGCCCACGCCGACCCACACGGGGAACGCGCGGCGGCGGAAAAGAAGCACCAGCGCAAGCACGCCCGCGCCAAAGCCCAAGCCGGTCTTGACAAGGGTGTTCGAGAGCACCACGTCCCACTTGTCGTTGAGAAGCGAGGGGGGCGCCGCAGCAGCCTTCGTAGCGTCCTTGCTGTCAGCCATGAGTGGAGAGGAGAGTCGCGATATTTCGCCGCTGGCGATTGGCGGAAGTGCGGGCGGGCGGCGCACGACCGCCGCCGGGCGACGCACGACCCGGCACGTGCACCAACTCCACCGCTGCGTCCTGCCGCCGCGGCATGTCGTTCCTACCGTTCACGCCGTACGCCGTCCCGCGGGCGGCGCCCACGCGGCTCCGGTACTTTTTTGTGTCCGAGTTGCCGGCCGCGGGGCCGGACGCCGCTCTGCCGGTCTCTCCGCTCGTGCACCACCACTCGCCCACTCACAACTACACGCCCGACGACCGCGCCAACCACGTCGGCCTCCTCCACGGGCTTGTTGGTTTGGGCGCGGAACTTGCCGGCGGCGCGCCCCTGGTGGTCCGCACGGCTGCCACGCGGCTTGTCGTCGTGCTGCACGCGCCGTACCTCGTCGCCTGCTGCATCGAGGTGGCCCGCACCGCCGAGGGCACCGTGCTGGAGGACTCCGGGTTGGTGCCCGAGCGCATGCTCCCGCGCGTGCTCGAGGAGGCTGTCGACTTGTTCTGCGTCAGCACCGGGGGCTTTGGTCTTGCGCGCGAGCCGTTGGTCGTCGCGCTCGACGCCTTCTTCCCCGCGTACTGGGCGGCCCACTTTGGCCGCTTCACGCGCGAGGGCGGCATGGGGTGCACCCTGTGGATCCGCCACGCGCAGTTGCTGCCGTCCACTCTTCTCGACGCCACCCAGGACCGCCTCGACGAGCTTGTGGACGAGCGCGGGGCGCACCATGCCGTCGTCTACACCGCCGGCACCCCCGGGCTCGTGGACGCCGCCAGCCACGTTCCCGGGCTCGTGGACACTGCCAACCACACTCCCATCTCGGCCCGCGCGTTGCTGCAGTTGTGGCTCTGGCTTGCGTTTGTCAGTGCCCACGCAGGGTTGACGTCCACCGCGTTGGTCGAGACGGTGCCGCAGGCCGCGCCCGCCGAGCCCTTCCACCCGCCCGAGCACGCGCCCTCGTCTGCCGGCGATGCGCACAGCGTCTTTTCCATGGCGCGGCAGTCGATGGCCCGCTTGCCGCCCATGGGCCGCTTGATCGAGGACTGGTGGGGCCGCGAGCCCGCCGCCGCGCAACCCGCGCAGGCCGCCCCCGCCTTTCTTCTCGGCGATGTGGGCGGGCACGTCACCAACAAGCGGGTGTGGTTGGACGGGACCGAGCACGTCGCGGTGCTTGTGGCTGTGGACGGGTTCCTCCTCCTTCTCTTGTACCCGCCGCAGGACGCGCTTGGCGAGCAGGCCTTCTACGAGCCGCTCCGGGAAAAGGCGGCGGCGCTCTTTGCTGACGAGCTTGCGCTGCTGGTGGCGTCGCTTGAGCCCGAGCCGGTGCTGCTGCGCTGGAGTCTCGCGTGGCCGGCTGCGCTGAGGGAGGCTGCCGCCGTGCCCTTTCACCACGTCATCTTCGACGCCGCACACCAGACGGTGCGCACGTCGTTGGGCCGGGTGGATCGCGAGACCGCCCTGCTCCACGCCGCCATCGTGGCGGCCTTGGTGCTGTTTGCCGACGGCGCCGAGACGCAGCTCACAACGAACGGAGGGTGGTTGGTGTACACGGTGCGCTTCGTCTACACGGGCGGCGACCGGGTGATTGTCACGGCGCGCCGGGCCACGGGCGGCGTGCCACAGCTCCTTGAGTCGTCGGCCAGCCTCACGGCGCAGGTGATGGGCCACGACGCGGCCGTGTGGCTTGACGAGCAGCGCTGGGTGCCGTACTAGAACGAATGTCATGACATTTGCCGGCCGCGCCGGCCGCGCGCCCTTCCCGGGCCGGCCCTACACCTGGCTGCTCTTGATCTTCTCCAACATCTTCTCGATGCGCGGGCCCATGAGCGGCTGGCCCCGCGCCGTGCGCCGCTCGAGGCGCTTGCGCTCCGTCTCCCGCTTCTTCACCTTCTTCTCGCGCTCTGTCCGCTCGCGCTCCTCCCGCTCGCGCTTGGCGCGGTATGCCTTCTGGCGGTGCTCCTTGGCGCGCTGCCGCCGCTCCGCGTACGTGAGTGCCGGCTCGGGGTTGTTGTCGCCCGCGCCGCTCCCGCCCGCGCCGCCCCCGTCCGCACCGCGCGGCGTCCGCGGCTCCTCGCGCGGCGCCATGCCCTCCTCCTTCAACGCCCGCAAGTACTTGCGCTTCATGTTCCCCCGCTCCGTCAACGCCCTGCGGATCTCCCGCTGCTTCTCCTCCTTGAGACTAGCCATGGTTGTGCAGCCGCCTACATAATTTTTCTGCCCAAGGCATCGCGCGCCACGTCATGTTTTCTCTCGTGCAGCGGGGACAGCAGCTCTCGAACCACGCCGTCACGGTGATGATGTTCTTGTGCGGTGCCATTGCGGCCTCGTTCGTGGCACAGTTGTTTGCGCGCGACGCGTTTGCCCTCCCGAGCGTCTTTGGCGCCGTCGAGCCGCTGGCCTCCGTCCGCTTCAGCCACTCCGCCGGCGCCACGTCCAAGAAGGGCAAGGAGAACGCCAAGATCCGGTTCGATCTCGACGCCGACCTCACGCCCTTGTTCACGTGGAACACCAAGCAGGTCTTTGTGTACGTCACCGCCACCTACCCCGGCAAGTCCCCCGACTCGTCCAACGTGGTCACCTTCTGGGACCGCATCATCACCTCCAAGGACAAGGCGGTGTTGCTGGTGAAGGGCCAGAAGGGCAAGTACGGCGTCTGGGACGTGGAGCACGGCTTCCGCAGCCGCAACGCCACCTTGGAGTTGAACTGGAACATCCAGCCGTGGGTCGGCCCCATGATCAACGGCAAAACCGCCGGCCGCGAGCCCTTCACCTTCGCCGCCTCCAAGTAGCCCGCTGGCCACACCCCGTCAACCTCCAATGCTACAATGCTTATGTACACCCGTGCCGCTCGCGCCACCCCGCCATGAACTGGGGGTGCCGCGCCGCCAAGTCGGCCGCCGCCGCGCTCTCGGCCTGCTTCCGGGCCGCCTCCGCCTCGCCCTCGCCCCCGCCGTGCCGCCGCTGCCGGTTCCGCGCCCGCCTCCCGGCCAGCTCCACCACCGCCGCCACCACCTCGTCCACCGCCGCGCGCACCGCCGCGCCCCGCTCTCCCTGGGCCACCAACGCGACGCTCCTGTCAACGCCCCCGGCACCAAGCATCCCCACGCACACACACCATCCCGGCGTCACGTCAAACCCGAGCCGCTCCACCTGCTTGAGATCCTGCACAAGCACCTGCCGCCCGTGCTGCTCGTACGCCGCCACCACCGTGCGCAACACCGGCCACAAGGCCCGCCGGTACACCGGGTCCACGCCGCTGCCAGAGCGCTGCAACCGCCGCCACGGCCGGCTGTCGCGCGGGATCTGCGGCGTCCACTGCAACGCCCGCGGCTCCTCGCGCGTGAGCGGCCCGCTGAGCAAGTAGTCCACCATCCGCACGAACCAGAACCGCACCAGCACCAGCCGCCCGCACGCGGCGGCGTACTCGATGTGGAACCGGAAGTGCGCCAATGTCGTCGGCACCGTCTCCGGCGCCAGCCGCCGCATCGTTGCAAACGGCCTGGCAAACACCTGGCGTTGTGCCGTGTGGGAGAGGTGTCGCCGCGTGCGCGCCAACGCCCACGCAAAAAACACCGCCGTCAGCTGCCGCGCCTGCTCCGTCGGATTGGCGCGGAACTGCGTCAACGCCACCAGCATCACCTCGCCAAGCTGCCGCTCCGTCTTGGCGTGGAGGGCAAGCGACGTCGCCCCCACAAGATCGCCGCCCGCAACCGGCCGGCCCCACAGCTGCATGTGCCGTGCCTGCGGCTGGCCAGCCGCCTCCGTGCCGCTGATGCCGAGCCGCTGAAGGCGCCCCAGGAGCGCCACCACCACCGCGCGGAGCGTGGCGCCCGCGGGCACCGTCCCGCGCGCCATCAACTGCTCGTAGTGTGCAATCGCCACGTCTGGCGCCCGGTCGGCCGCCGCGGCAATGAACCGGTTGTGCACCACCATCGGCCGCGTCTCCAGAAGAAGGGCCGCCGAGAGCGTCTGCGGCGCAACACTGCCCTGGACCATGGTTTCCACCGCCGCAGCCACCACCGCCGGGTGGGCGCCGTGGGCGCCCTGGAAGAGCCGGAGCACCCGCTCTGACGCCATGCCGGCGTCCTCGAGCCGGACCAACGCAAGCTCGGCGGCAACGTTCAACGGAAGCTCGCCTCGGCGCGCAGCGTGGTCCCTGCCGGCCAATTGCCGGAACATGTCCCGGGCCTGCTCCGTGGCCCCGCCCGCAGCCCACACCTGTGCCATGGCGTACAAGACGCTCGGCCGCGGATCGGGCACGCTGGCGTACACCTTCTCGGCCTCCTCCACCATGCCGTTGCGGCAGCACCAGCGGAGATAGGCCGCGACAATGCCCGAGGCCCGTCTCCCATCGCGCGCCACCAAGCGTGCCACCAACTCCGCGCCGTTGGTGCGGTCGTCCAACCGCAGCAATGCCTGGAGCACGCAGCGGTACATGGCGGCGGTGGGGGCAAGGCGGTGCTCGACCACGAACCCCAACCACTGGATCACGCTGGAGTGGTTGCCGGTCGCGAGCTGGGCCTCCATTGTCACCTCCACGGTGCGGCTGTCCGGCTGGAGCCCCTTGCTGGCCGCCTGCTCGAGCAACGCCGCAAGGTGATCCACGTGTGCGTGCTTTGCCATGCCACGCGCCACCTCCGGGAGCGGGTACGGGAAGCCGTCCATCGGAAAGGCCGATAGCCACCACACATCCAACGCCGCCTCGGTGCGCACCATGTCGCCGAGCATCAGATACGCCACCGCCATGTGCGGCGCCGCCTGGTGGCTCTGGAGCTCCGGGTGGGAGCGATAGAATACGGTGGCCGCCTCCGGGTGGCCGCATTGCACGAGCGCGCGCACGAGGTGTGCGAGTGTGGCGGCGGAGCGCTTGTCGCCGGGAAGCGCGCGCCACGCGCGGTCGGCCAACACGTCGTCGCGGGCAATGACGGCGGCATAGAGCGCCGTGGCGGCGGCCCGCGGCGTCATGGCGGCAACGGCTGCAGGCTCGGCCGCGCAAGCACGGGCATAGGCCAAGAGGAGCCGCGGGAAGAGCTGCAAGGTCTCCTCCTCGACCTCGAGGAGGAGCGGCGACGGCCTGGTGGAGCCCCACGCCGAGTGGGTGACGGCGGTGAGAATCAGCTCCATTGAGTGGACAAGCCCGCGGCGCTTTGTGGAGGCGGCCTTGCCAACGGCGGCGAGCACGCGGCGGCCGTACGCCAGCGGGTCGTCTTCGTAGGGCACGTCGAGAAAGGGCTCGAGGAGCGGGTGCATCGTCCCGTGCGCGGACGGGCCGGGAGCGCACGCTAGCACGTCGGCCAGGGTGGAGAGGCCGCGGGATAGCAGGCCGCGGGATAGCAGGCCGCGGAGCCGCAACCGGGGCCACGCCCTGGGAAGCATGTGTGTGGGAGAAGTGGCGCGATGTGCAGGCGATGCTACGATGGCGTGGAGCGGCGGCGGGTGGCGGCGGCACAGCGGCGGCGGCACCGCAGCACCGCGGCGGCGGCGGGCGGCGGGGCTGTGCACACGGCGGGAGCGGCGGCGGCCGGCCGTGGCGGGCGAAGGAGATCGGACGAGCGTCGTGTAGG